>PVJX010048832.1:0-11330 GCA_004027295.1 Dolichotis patagonum
GCTGTTAAAAAAGAAAAATAATAAAAAGTTTCAGGAAAAGAATACATGTATAAAATTTCAAATCACATTAAGGAATGACAGAGCTACCAATAAATCAATGTATATAATCAGAGGTAGAACAAAACTGGTTAAGTTAATAGATAACAGTAATTTTTATGATTATAAATTATACTAATAAATAAAATGCTGTGAAACAGAAGGAGATAAAACTAATTGTTGCCTAGAGGAAGTCTGCTGAATCTGTTCTTTTTACTCATGTCACAGAAGTTAAAAAATCTTTTCAAAATTGGCTGCCATATCAAATTTTCCTTTATGATGTGATTCAGGACTCAGCTGTAAATGAAATAAAAATAAACCCAGACATTACCCACCGACATAGTCTCCAGCAGAAATTCAGAGAACCTCACAGGCATTCAGAGAACAACTTTAATACATTATTGTCTCCTGACATGGGGAAAGACAGACAGACAGAGACAGAGAGAGGCAGAGAGACAGAGAAAGACAGAGACAGAGACAGAGAGACAGGGACCAAGAGACAGAGAGAGACACAGAGATGGAGTGTATATGTGTGTCTTCTCTGAATATTAGAGTTATTAAGAGAATTTTCCTGCATATTTGACCAACTGATCCACTAAATTCAATACCTAAACCAGAACTGAAAATTAAGAATAAACTTTTAAAATACATTTATAGTATACAAATATAGCTCAGAAGAAAACTGGGTAAGTTAATAGATAACAGTATCCATTCTGAAGAAAATGTCTCAAGTAAAGAAAAATACACAAATAACATAAAATTAGGTGTGTATACATATACATATATATATGATTGGTGCATATATATGTATATGAAAAGAACCATATTTAGCTATATAGTTAAACTATTATATAGTTATATAATATAGTTAGTATGATACAATATAGTATAATACAGTTTATCTAGTTGAACTACATAATCATGTTTAACTATATAGTGGAAAGTGATTTTAAATAAGCTACCTACAAAGGAAAGGGAAAATAAGGAGATTTATATCTACTGAAGCTTAATACAAAAATCACATCCTGATAGGGGTCAGAATGCAGATGATTATTTTACACAGATCTGGTTCATGGACAAAGGTGCCCTACAGCCACATCTGGAAACAGTGCTGACAATTAAATTAACACCTTTCTTCCTGAAGACACCATTTAAATGAATCAGTACAAGTAGAAAAGTCCTGTAATATATAGAATTAGAAGTATTTTCTTCTCTGTTACAGTTTTTGGACTCATATCTTAAATCTTAGGGCAAGTACAAATTTAACTTTAAAACTGCAAGACAAATATATGAGCAAAGTCAAAGTTTGACTACTTATTTCTTCAACTTTTAAGTTATGACACACAAACAAGTAAAGTTTGAATTTTGAATCTAGGTCATCTCAAAAATGTTGCTCAGTTTTTTCTGTTAGTTTCCTGTCAAGTCAAACTGCTTTGACTCTAGACTAGTCAATTACCCATGATATAATCAGGAAAACAAATTCTCCAAGAAGGAGGGAGTTTTTAATCAACCCAAATAGGTTTTGTGTACCTTCAGTTGGTAAAGTTATTGAGTTAAGGACTGTAACAATCCAATTTCCATGGGTAACGTTATCTACAATTTCAGTAGTGACTCAAGTTGCCTGTTATTTCACAACCTCCGGTGGTACATCATTTATGTCTAATGTTAGTGTCTGGCTCTTGTATGACACCCGACATAGCCAGGATTTCATTTTATAGACCCATGATCTAGAGCACATTTTCTGAAGTGCTTGTAACATAGTCTAAAAACATTTATTAAAATTTACAAACAGAAAATCCAACTGTGGTATTCATATTTATCAACTTTTTCATGATTACAACCATATCTGACAAGCTGCTAGTTTAATTAATGAACATTCAGCTTGCTGTGTAAATTAAAGAGAAATTATCTTTTAACTGATCCATACTACTATTTATCAGTTACGTCTAGTAGCTAATAAATTTACAACATCCTATTAAAATTAATATCAAAATATAAAATAAATATATCCAGTGGCTCTTTTAAACAAACTTCAGATCACCACCATGGTAACTTTACTGTTTTTTAACTCTAAAAAATTACCCCAGTATGAAAGAGCTGATATAGTCTGCTTTATAAATCATAAGTCATTTCTAAAAATCTCAGCTTACTGTATTTAGATTTAGAGAATTTTAAAAAACACATCTTTGACTTAGTCTTTCATCTGATCAAATAGTGTGGGCCTCTGAGGATCCCTGTATGACTAGTGGAATATAATGGAGTTACATAAAAATCACATTTATTTGTGCGATGGTTCAAGAAAATCACAGCATGATGCTTAATTCACTTCTACTATAGACTTAGAAGGAAATAAAGTACTACTTTTTAGAAGCAAGCTAACAATATGTGCTTCAGGAGATAATGTTATCATTAAAATCAATGTAACAAAAAGAAAGGGGGAAAGGAATTTATGAATTCTCTGTATCCATACTGGACCTTCTCAATGAAGAAACAAAATGTTCTGAAGGTTGTTTGCTAATCACAAATTAAGTGAGCAATGCTTGTTGATTAAGGTTGTCTTCTAATTTGTGTTTATAAAAATATCTTTAACCTAAGGTGAAAAAAATTCCCTAAAAATAACAAAAGGCGGCACTATTATAAATACAGTACACATAGCATGCCTGTCCCTTTCCAAGTTACAGGGGAACAGACACAGCTGTGATTTCACCAGGGTTTCTCTCTCCCGGAATATCACGGCCTAGTGTCCAGAGTGACACCCACCAAGGAGGTGACGGCTTCGCTTCTAGCCTATCAGGCAACAGAAAATACAGATTCCAACAGGAGCCTTCCAGACTAGAATCAGTCTTCATCTTCTCTTCTCATGTAATATCCAGTAATATCCCCAAATTTTTTTAACCCCTTTTCCTACTTCTCAGGATTTTCCACGAGAAATTCAAAGAAACCTCCAGCTAAAAATATTTGGTATTCTAGTTTCCAGGAAGAACATTGGTGGTCAAGCAATAGGGAAAACTATGTGACTCACAGTGGGAAAGTGGAGAATGAAGAAATGATTAATGAAAGTAAACATTTTAAGGCAGGTATTTGGATTCTGAAACACAAAACATTCCGTATCTTTGGGAAAATAGTTTATCACGAAGACACGCATACGGCAAGGCGATTCTGATTAATTTGCTTGGTGGCCTCATCAGGAATTTGGCTTAAAGGGAGCAAATAGTTCACCTTACGTTATCACCCAGAGGACACAATCTGCAGACAGATCAAAAAACCAGGGCCAGTTCTTCAAGCAGAAATAGACTTTGATTTGATTTCCAAAGATGAGAAAGGAAAATTTTCCAGTTTCAGCAAACTTAGAAAGGAGGCAAGTTAGAAAATGAATGCAGAGGGGACATGGAGGAAGTTGGTTGTGGGGATGAGAAAAAACAATGCATGTTTTCACTGTCTGACCATTGCAAGCACTGTGATTTGTACCTCAAGTTAACAAGGGACCATCCAGGGACTGAACATAGCGCCTCGCCTTATCCATGGTTCCAGTTACCTGAAGCTTCTGCTTCCATTGTGGTCAATAGGTGCCCACAAATATTAGAAAATTCCAGAAATAAAGAATGCATTATTTTTAAATTACATGTCTTCAGAGAAGCAAGGGTAACCCTCACCATCCTGTACCATCTGTCTCAGGCTGTGAATCGCACAGTTGTCCATCCCATCCACACCGCATATGCTACTCACGTGTTAGTCACTTAATGGTCACTGGGCTTACTGCATTGGCAGTTGCAGGATCACAGTGCTCCTGTGTAAGTGCTACTTAGCAGCCCCTGGAGTGCTGTGACACCCCATCATTCACCTAACTTGATCTCAGCATATGAGCAGTGCTTCATCTAACATCATCACAAGAAGAATGAGTAGAGTACGAGAGTATATTTTGGAGAGGAGATTTTCTACCCAATAGAACATAAGCAGCGGGGTGTGGGAATCTTAAAAGTGACTCCCCACATATTTTCAAAGTCAGCAGCTGCAAGAAAAGAGTTTCTATCAATGAGATGAGGGAAAGTGCAATAGCAGTAGTTTGAGAGGCAAGGGAATCAGAATACTAATCTTAGAAATGCTAAGTTTAATAGGTTAATTAGAAACATAAAATGAGAGATCAATTAGGCACCTGCATAAATTAGCCTGGAGTTCCTGTATTGGTTGGCCTGCCAGGAAATAAAAGTTGAGAGTTCTTAGAGTTTTCTAGAATAGCCAAGGAATGAATATAAAGAGAAAACTAAAACAAAATGTGTCAAATGGCAGAGACAGGGTGGCAAAATATTCCAGAAATGAAAAAATAATTTGGAGGAAAGGCAAATGCAGGTGGAGTCCTGGATCAGTGAAGAAATTGTATCAAGAAGCATAGTCAAGGTTGAGGCTAGGGGAAGAAAAATGAGGTTTGGAACTGACCACAACGTGTACATCCTGTGACAGTCAGCAGCAGGGCCATGAAAAGTAGCATATGGCTGGTAAGATTATGCTGCTGCAAAATGAAGGCTAGAAATGCACAGGCCATAGGCAAATGGTTTTATGGTTAAAGATAATGTAAAAGTAGAATGCAAACCTCGGAATTTTTGTTTGAAAGAACATGGAACAAATGTGATACCATCTGTCAAGGGAAGGAGAGTTACACAGATGAAAATGGCACACTGACATGCCACTGGAACTGATGCGGGAAACTGACAAGGTCAACAGAGCCATACGGGCTGCCAAAATGTCCGAAGTCCTTAAGTATCTCCTACAAAAGTAGAGAGACTGACTTTCTTTTTTTTTTTGTAGTAAACAGATGTACTCATATTAAAAGTATCGGTAATTCCAGTGAAACATTTCACACAAAACTACAAATTTATATTTCATTCAATCAGGAAGCTTCTGATTTTTAACAATCTTTACCAATAAATAAATAAATACAGTAACACTGCTAAAATCTCCTTCTGCAATGAGGAGAAGCGTTCGCTTGATTAACCAGGATGGTTTGGAATGGTCTATTATAATCAACATAAAAGTATAAAAATACTGACAACTATGAACCTTCAGATTATAAATTTAAAATATAAGTACTTCTTTTCCTGAAATACATCTAAACCTTATCCCTAATGCATTATACTGTATTTAGGTGGGGTTTCGTTTTTGGGGTTGTTGATGTTGTTGTCTTTTTTAAAAAATTTTATTTAAAGAGAAAAAACAAAAAAGAAAACAACCAAACAAAACAGAAAAAGGGTAGCAACGATACAGAATTCCAAAGGCAAAAAATAAAAGAACCGCAAGAACAACAACAAAACAAAAACAAAAACAAAAACAAAAACACTAAGAAATTGCCACTTCATAGGTTACATACTGTCATCATTGGAAATAGTTGTTCAAGTTACAAAATTAAAGCACACAAAGTAGACATTCAAACAGTGAGACTATTAACAGTTCTGCTCAACAATCTAACAAGAACAGTAATGTGGTCATCTATCTTACACATTTAAATATACATGCAGTTATATCCTTTAGAGCACTATCTTTTCCCCATATATATATATATATATATATATATATATATATATATTATTTTAAGGGGGGTAAAATTAAATACAACAAACCAGACCAGAATGGGACCTAAGAAAGCATAAATTTCAAAGCTATACACCCAGGGATCTTCAGTATGTGTCATATTGTCTCTTGTTTTCTTCCAAATGTTTGTCCATATCTTTGCATATGGGGAGCTCATACTAAATACCATAGCCAATTTTTTCACAAGATGTGTAGTTAACTGGCTCCCACTTGCTAAGGGGGGGCACATGGGACAGGAGAACATGAGATGTCTGATTCTCAGCCTGCCAACCAGCAGGATCACAGCCGCCCCCCAGAGAGGGGAGGAGCTCCTTGTTCCCCTGGCACCCTGAGTCAACCGCACAGTGCAGGTCCCAATGTGCCAGGGTCAGAGAGACTGACTCAAGGTAGAGGTCTGGATAATTCTCCTAGAAGTGCTGCCTGATAGAATTATCTTGTGTGCAACACAAGCAGTTTTAAAAATTTTAACATCTACACTAAAATAAAAAGGTAAAAACAAGCTGGCGAAATTCATGCTAATGTTACTTAACGAAATCTATTCACAATACTGTGGTCTGCCTATTTAGTTAGTGCAGTAAATTAAATAATATGTTACATTTAGTTCCTCATACTCTCTGAAGTCCAGGGAGGATTTTACATTTCTAGTGCATCTACTAAGGATGGGCATCATTTCCTATGCACTAAACTCTGCATGACAGCTGGGTGCATTGTGGTAACCCAGGAGGTAGCAAGGCAGGCCCAGGCAGAATGTGTGGGTGCAGATGTCAGAGGGTGCTATAGCGTGGATCTAGATGTCTCCCTAAAGCGCCATACACTGACAGGTAAAGCTGACAGGTGGATGCTGGAATACGGCATGTGGTACTGGGATACCAGGATTAAGGGGGTGTGAAAATCAAGTTGTTTTAGGGTTGTTCTAGACGGGAACAATGGAAGCCCACTCTGGCTGTGGGTGGCACCAAGCAATAGCTTTACTAGCTGATTGGAATACCAAGGGATCAAAGAGATCAGGCTTTGCTGCTTGCTGCCTGCAAAACCATTGACTGAATCTACCCTGCCATGCTACCCTGCCTTGGAGCTCATCCACTGTCCATTGAGACTTCTACAAACCTAGCTAAAATAAACCTTTCCTCCTTTAACTTGTGGGGGTTGGGTATATTGTTTTAGCAATGAGAAAGTAACTAAAACAGGGAATAGTGTGATGAGAGGAGTCTATGAAATTAATCCTAATAATATCAATTTACTCTGAAAAAAGTGCTGATAGGTAAATGAAAGAATGAAGCAAAATATTGGAGTTGTGTGAAAAAAGAAGGTATGACATCTCCATGAAATATAGGCACATTTGCTGAGGAGCACAGTAGGTATATTTGAGGTTCATTTAAAGAGAGGTCAGTCAACACAACTCAAATTTGTTCTTATGTAAACTGCAATATTTCCTTTCCATCCTTCTGTAAATTTTATCAGTCCTCACTTTCCATGAATGGGCATGCTGACTTGATTTGCCTATGTGAATTTGGAAAGTAGAGTTACTGATTCTATAAGGTATGATTGAATCTTAATAAAGAACCAGATAATACAACTCTAAGAATTAAGTTTCTAGTGTCTTCTAACATTCAAACTATTTAATATAAAACAAATTAAATCACTAGTTTTGTATAAATTGAGCAGCTTTTTATTTTGCTATACAAACTCAATCATGATAACAATTTATCATTATTTCCAATGCTGATGCAGTAATTAAATTGCAGTTTTATAGACTCTGCGATGGTGAAGCTGAAGTACCAACCTGATTTACTTTTGGATCTGTTTGGAGAATTGGTGGAGCTCATTTCCAAGTGTCCATGTCACGAAGGTGTGACCTTGGAGTATGTCTGGTCCTTATCATCCTCCTCTCTGGTACTTGTTCCCCTGCTCTGGTTCTGTAAGGACCTTTCCTTTACCACTCCCTTCCACCATGGTGTTTCTGCCTTGCAGCCAGTTGAGCCTCCTGAAACCATGAGTCAAATCAAACCCCTCCTCCGCTAAGTGTTGGGTGTTGGTGTTGCTTTCCAGCAATGGGAAAGCTAGTCAAACAGAACCTAAAACAGTTACCATGTAATCAACTGAAGCTTTACAAATTACTCCATTTTATTACAGACTGTGTTTCCACTGGCAATAAATTATGAGTAGATAGTTACTGGTAAATAAATCCAAATAAGATATTTTTAAATATGATAAAATGGAAAAAAAAAAAAAAAAATATATATATATATATATATATATATATATATATTAGCGGTATCACAATCTTGAATGCATGTATTGGTCTTTTTATTTTCATAGCAAAAAATACTAGTTGCATGCAAAACTATTCAAAGATTATAATAAAATGGAGTGTAGAATATACCAGATATTTTCCATCTACCCTAGCATTTTCCTTAGATACTCTCTCATGAGTCATTGAATATTAATTCTTATAGACATTCTCAGGTTGCTCAACTCAAGACACCATAAAAGTGAAAGTTCTGAGGGTCCTTTAGGGCACTTACAGGCTCAGTGCACTGGAATGAGACTTCATGCAGCCTTGCAGGACACAGTCCAATGTGCTTCTGAGTTGTCCCAGGACAATCAACTACTAAGAACCTAGGTAAGAAAGAGCAGATGTTACATGAAGCAGTGTCTTGTGCATGTGAATTTCTAATCTTCTAGGGGTTCTAACGTTAACATCCCTCATAATTCTTCTCTCTCTCCTCTCAGCACATTCCCAGGCACTTTCAGAAATGACACCAATCTTTAGTAAAAGCCACTCTCTTGGCAATTTAGGGCTGGCATCACTTGCATCATTCATCCTTGTTGTGGTTGCTGGTCTCTACTCCCAGAATCATTCCTCATGTCAGCTTTTGTGTTATATTTCACCAAAAACTTCTTACAGATGCATTTATATCCCTGATTAATTCACCAGATTTTAATACTAGAAGAAACAGAGTTCCTATCATAATCAAACTTAAAATACTCACCACAATCTATCCGTATACTAACGGGAATGCACTTTTTATGTCACACTGAAAAGGGTAGTCCCCAATTCAAGATTTTCATAAGTACTTTTGTGACTGCACAAGATGGATGAAAAGTTATATTATTCCCTCTCAAAACCTCATGTGCAAAACCTCTCTGTTGTCTCATTTTCTATGACAAGGAGAGCAAGCAGTCTCTGCTCACACTCAGTATAAAGAAAACGCAGTCTAACAGAACGATGGAGAGGAGAGCATTGAAATACAGCATAAGTTCACGTCAGGTCTTGCGTGTTTATGCACAAATCCAGGGGCTCTTGCTTTACTGCAATTTATTTCCTCACAAGAAATGTCTTAATCCCAGAATTTCAGACTACCGTACTTCAAACTAAGCATTCCAAAAGAAGTAGGGATTGTTGACATCTCATGGAGAAGTGCATGTGTGTACTCATGCACGTGCACACACACACATACACACATCTGTGTGAATTTTGCACAGTAAGAAACACATAACTCCTAACAACCAAGGTCTGAGAAGAAGAGTCCAAGGAAATATGCCCAGTATGTAATGTCACTTTTTACCTGAAGAATTTGGCTTTCTCACAGGAGTGGAGGAACAAATTTGAGATTTGCAATCAGCAAAAACTCTAGGATAATATTTGAGGAAAGAAAAAAGGGCTATGTGCTAAGAGTAAAAAGTAAACAAAAACAAATGAGCCCTCACAGACCTGCCCAAACTTTCCTTGAATTGCAGGCCTTTACATAATTAAAAATCAATTCTCTCCGAAAAATGGAATTACACAGAACATCAAATTGCTTCAGAAATTTTTCATCACAATAACCAATGCACAGGGGAGAACATCAGGCATCTAATAAATTAGATGGGCTGAGAAATGAAAGAAGGGGAGACAATGAAAACAGCCTAATGAGAAGCCCAGAAATTGAAGTTCTCATATAAGGACTGTAAAGCAGCAGTGAAATTAAAAGACAAGAAGAATTTCAGTAAAAATATTGGAAACTAGCCATTATACAATGGAAGTCTTGGAAAAGATTAATATAATGACAAAATTAGATAGAGCCGACCAACCAGCTAGCTAGACAGCCCTTCTGGTAAGCTGCACTAGCCATGCAAGGCCCAGGAAAGAAAAGTCAGCACCTCCTAGGAGCCTACCAGTGCAAGGGCTAAGATCACCAACGCCCCTCTCACCTCCCACCCCTGTAAGCAGCCTGCTGGTTCAGAGGGCAGGCTGAGTTGACAGCAACCATGCAAAGAGCAACTGAATGCAGGCCTGGGACCAGCGGTCTGAGCATCTATAGGGAGGATAACAGTATTCAGAACAGTGAATACCAGAGATTTCTACCTTGTGTTTGAAATCCAATATTGTTCTCACTGTTTTGTCCTGTTCCAATTAATTGTTTTACTTTTTTCAATATTCTGTTTTGATTAGTTTTATCCTGTTTTGTTTTGTTTTGATTTTGCTATAGCTGACAGAATGGACAACTATTGTGAAGATAACAAGATCTACTATGATAGCCATTATTGTTTTCCTAGTATCCTGCTTTGAAGTTCTGTACCAATTTCACTGCTTTACTTTGATTGGAGTTATTCAGCTTTGTTTTGTTTGGTTTCATTTTTTTAAAATAAAATTTAAAAATTAGATACTTATGAAATAGATAAATTTGAAAGCAGAGACCAAAGTAAAATACTCAAGACAATTAGTAAGCTAGAAAACAGCAAAAAAGAGAAAAGTTTTAGGCAAAGTTTTCAAAGATTAAAGTATGACTCATATAAACAAAAATGTGAGACATATGAAACATGAAAATAGTCTGATTATTCACTGTTAGTCAGTGAAAGTCCCACTCAATCCTGCTGACACAAGAGACTTTTCACTCTTCATGTTAAACAACAGAAAATAAGACTTCAAAGTATTGTCTCAGTCCTTACTATTTTCATGACTATCCTCAAAACTGACATCTGAGTTCATTAGAATTTTGTGAAGTTTATGATCACTCAAATGAATGTTTTACTTATGATACATATGCATGTATGCATCACTCATTATTTTTATAGCATTGAAACTCACCTCAAAGTCTGACAAACATACACAAAAAACAAAGTTAACTCTGACTCAGCTGAGCAACCAGAAGAGAATCAGAGTAGGGTACAATTGGATGTTTTTCTTTCTTACATCATCGCTAAATAGAGTAAATATCATCATGACCACTGTTGTACTTATGGGTTGTGAGGAGGACAATTTCAATCAGGACACAGAATTTATAATATTGTTTTATGATAGTCACCCAGAGTTAACACAAGAAAGTGTAGGAAATCTGTCCATAACACTAAAGACCCAGAATATTCAGCCAAGGGCCTGGATCCCACAGCAATGTCCTGCATGAGTCCAGATGAAAACCTAGAGCCCATGGAAATGCTCCCACCAGTCCAGCTGGAGGTCTAGAGCCCACGAGAAGGACTCACGCCAAACTCTTTTACAGATCTGTGCTGGGACGACCCAAAGGTCAGCAGTGGAAACTAGAAAGTCTATGCCAGCAGGGTGAAGGAGCTGTGCTGGTAGATTGAGGGTTCTACAATGGAGCCCAGAAGTCATGCTCAAAACAAGGACCAGGGCTGCCCTGAAAAGCACCACAGCCATCCTCAGTGACAGGGAGGTCCCAAGTTCCTCCAACAATGAGAACAGTCGAGCACATGTCAGGAAGCCAGCA
>PVJX010048833.1:0-11380 GCA_004027295.1 Dolichotis patagonum
TCAGATCTTTTGTTAATTTCCCCCTCTTTTACTAATTTATAGCTGCTATTTTCTTAATGATACACATATTATAGCATTTCTTTTGTCAGCATCATTTTAGAAGGTGTACCTTATAATTTTAAGATTATTTTACATTTCTAATAACTTTGATGCCAAAGACATCACGGCAAAAAAAAAAAAAAAAAAAAAACTTTACACTTTACCACTTTACGTCATCCTTTTCACCCTGTTTAAAATTTTTGATCATAATTTGTTATTGCTATATTGTATATCTCTTAAGCTTACTGTAACTCTCATTATTAAATATATTTTTAGAATATTTGTGTTTAACTTTTGCACCAAAATGGTAAATATTTCCATACAAAATATGCATTATTATATATTGACTATATTGCATATAGGCTGTATAGTTATATACTTAGTGGTATCAAGTCTTGAGATGTTTTTGTGTTATTTATTAACATTCTTTTTTATTTTAGTTTAGTGACTCTCTTCATTCTTTTTTATAAGGTAGTTCTGGGCGGTAATGATTCCTCCATTTTTAGTTGCCTGGGAAAATCATTTTCTCTTCTTTCTGAAAAACAGCTTTACAGGACATAGTATTCTTATTTAATATACTTTTCATTTCCTCAATACACTAAATATATCATCTTACTCTCTCCACACCTACTATAAAATCTGCTGCAATGTGCACTTATACTCTCATAGATCTTATTTGCTTTTTTCATTGTGATTTGAAGAATTCCATCTTTGTACAATTTTTGACAATTTGATTATGTGCTAAGTTTGCTTCATTTGAATTGACTCTAAATGGAAATTTTGACTTCTCAGCACTACATTTTTCTATAATTTTTGAAACTTAAGTAAGCTTTTCCTTAAAGTCTTTTTCTTCTTCTTGAAATGATTTGACTGGAAAATTCATTTTTTTAAAAATGTAAATCTTATAAACTTTTTCCATTCCATTTTGCTCTTTTTTTCCCCTCCACATATTTTCAGGTAACTTATCTTGGATTTCCCATTTGTTTTCTTGAAAAATAATTCTATTGTTGATGCTCTGTATTTCATTTTTTATTTCTCCATTTTAGTTTTGACTGCCAAGATCTTGGTTTGATTTAAAAAATAATTTGAATCTTTCTATTAAATATATCATTGGGCTCACTCAATGTTTTTCTAATTTTATAAACTTTTCTCTATTTTTTCTTTAATTTTGAATGCTTTATTAAATCAGTTTGAATTCCTTATTAGGCGGTTTGCACTTCTTCTTTCCAGAGCTAGGACCTTATTCAGCACACTTCACAACGTCACGTTTCCCTGATTATTCTTAAGTTTTCTGGTTATGCTGTCTGTGTATTTTCAGATGTATGTATCAGTCCTCATGGAATAGCTTTTCTGGAAAAGCTCTCCAGCAGATATGGTAGACCAGAAACCTGGAAAAGATGCAGCCATTGTGGCACTAACTTGAACCAGAAACTCAAGTCCTACTGAGGCCAACATGGCACCAACAGAAGCTGAGTGGAGTTGTAGTCTGAATAGCACTAGGATGTACCAGAAGCCTAAGACAACAGAGGGCTGCCAGACACTGAGCATGATCTGCAGCAAGTGTTACTGAAGTTCTCCCAGTGATTATGCAGTATGAAGATTAAATCTACCACGTAAGTCTGAAGCCTTTATTATAAGTTTTAACCTGGAGCCAGAGTTGATCCATAGGTCAGCCAGGGTGCAGATAGATAGTGGGGACATGCAGGGCTTCGCTGGACAGCATGATGGGTGCAGTGTTAGGGCTCCAGGTAAAGACTTGTGCTGAGGTCCGTCTTCTTAGGCAATCCTTTCTACCCTTTACAATGCATTTCTTTGTAATATCATGCTGTAAGTAGTTATTTTGGGCTCCCATCTGGTTTCCTAAATTTTTATGAAAATTTGTTTATGCATGATGCTGTACAAGTTGATATTTTATGGAAGGTCAATTGCCAGAGAGTCCTACTCATTCTTCACACTACCCATGGGAACATATCTTAAATAAGAAATATATTTTAAATTATAAAATGTTTCCATTAAAGTGAAATTCTTCAGAACCTTTACTGAAGAGGCCAAATAAAAATCTTCAGAACATTGAATTGTAAAAGTCATTTGGCTTATTTTTCATGTAATTTTAAAATATATTTTCATTTACTGTATGAGATGCCTAACTCATTTGGAAAGACTTATAAACAAGGATTACAGTATGCACTTCGAATAAATGTAAGATACCTGGATAAGTTTCAGGAGATGCGGTTCTCATGGAGAAAGCTACATTTAGCACTGCCCTTTAATGATCAGAGGATTATTCTTCCTAATACTACAAGCAGATAATACAATTTTAAACAGTAGAGAAATCACTCAATTCTATAACAAAATATTGGCACCATGAAAGTATGCTTTTTTTATCCTAGAAGTTACAAAAAAATTAAAATATCTCTTGCTTCTGTTTTAGAAAAGACAGTAAAAATCTACAGAAGCTGTTTATTTCCTCCTCTACTTTATCATCCACCATCTTCGTACTCTACAATTTTTTAGTGGCTAGATTGAAGAACAAAACCATCAATATTTGCTTATATGTTCAACAATGAAAAAAGTTCAGCTGATCACTCATAAACCATCTATAAGCACTTATTGTAATCAATCAAGATTTCTATAACTTGTACAAAGTCATAAAGTGCATGAAGAGAATAGATGAATATATATAAAAGTTTATTATATATTTATATCTTTTGAAAATATTTTATATGTATAATATATAATTGGGACTGTATTGTTTTTATCAGATTGTTACTATATCAGTATATCAATGAAACATACATATGTTTCATATCTTTAAATTTTAATAAAATCAAATGTACATAAAAGCATGATAAAAATAGTCAAAATGACTAATTTGTTTTAAAAACCTAATTTGCATTATAAATCCAAGACAGTACTCAAACAAAAGAGCTTATGCAGAGTGGAGGGAAATTTGTCTCAAGTCTCTAACCTCCAAAGAAATAGTTGAAGTTAGAATACCCTCACTGATAGCTACTGGATTATCACGTAAACATGTTTTCAGTTTAGAAGTAGGGTATTGTTTATTTATATTGAAGAAGAAACTATAGAAAAATGTAAGGCAGTTGCAAAGTTCATGTGGAGATTATCATAAGAGTGATGACAGTATGATTTAGGTTGAAAAGAGATTATAATCAATATTGAGAAAACTAAGTTTCAGAAAACAAATTTTAGAATATCAAGTGGAGCTTACAGAAATGATATGAAGATGGATAGAGAATCAACAATAAAAAATAGAGCATCAACAATAGCATTTTCATATATAAATAACTGATATTCCCAGTACTAAAAGTAAGATAACCGAAAGAGTGAATAAAACATACTGATAGTAAGCCATAGATACTGTAAAATTCTATTTAAGCTGATTTAAAGGAAGATTCTAAAAAATCAAAAGTTTACCATTCTATGAAATGTTAATATGTAATAAAAATTGCAAATATTCCAAATGTCATAATTCTATATCCAGGATCAGATATAGATCTAATGCTAGTCATAAAGGAAAATGATTATTAGGTGTAGGCTCTTCCACAAATACATATCATTCTGAACTAGGACAACTGTAAAATTTCAGTAATGGATTTGTTTTCCCAATAAATTACAGTTCAAATATAAACATAAAAACGATGCACTTCAATATATCTATGGACTCAAAATCTATATTCATTAATTTTAACATATCCTCAAACATTTAATTAAAGCAAACAGCATTTAACATAAGCAAAGTAGACTGGTCTATTAGGAGAAAGTGTTTTAATAAGTGCAGGAATAAGCAGTGTTGAAGTTGATTAAAACAACTGATAATTCTGTCTAAAATGTAACTAACTTTCAAATATGATTATAATTAAATAAGAAATATATACACAAGATCTAGAAATTACTAGAAATATGAAAAAATAAATTTGATATGTGTATATATATTACATGACAAGAATTTACATATTGTATTGATAGTTTAAAACAACACAAATATTTCAAAAAATCAGAACAGAATAAAATGCACTTATATAGATTCATAAATTTAATTCTGAGAATAATTTAGAAACAATATTGTTTTTGAAATAATAATAGTGATAACACAAATTATTTAAGTATATTTAGTAAGACAAAATTCTAATAATTTTATACAGGATATAAACTTATTCCTATTTAAAATAGTTCCATTAAGAAAACAACAAATACAACACAGAAGCACTAAAGATAAAAATCATAATTTCTCAATTTATTAATTAAAATCATGATGAAATTAAAAATGTCACAATATAAGTTGTTCTATAACAATTTCTAAACTAGAAATTAGATGATAGTAGCTTTGGATAATTTTTACAGCTTACTATTTGTTGATCTAAAATATTCATCTAAGATTTCATGTATTCAAAAGTGAGGCTTTTGCAGTATTATTGAATACAGAGGACAACATCTTCATAAATGGGTTAATCTACCAATGAGTTCAAACTGGAGTAGGATTTTAGAAGTTACCATCTATTTAGAAGTGGGTCATTGTAGGCATACACTGGTGGAAAAAAATAGCAACCTAGAGGCACGTGTACATACAAAGTGCCCCCTGGAACGTAGGAATACTAGTTTCTTTCTTAACGACTCTGCTTCATTTTACTTCTGGCAGAAATAAAAGATGCTGGAAGCCTGTGGCCTTTATTTTTCATGTTCTATGATTTGATTCCATTAATGGTGGGTATGTCTAGAGAAGTAGAAATGTTACTGGTTCAAGATTCTGGTAAGGTTCATGATTATCTAAACAAAGAACTGAGCAGAACACACAAGAGTAAGAGGAAGGTCACTGATTATTTTATTTTCCTTTAATTATATTTTATTGGGAAAAGTAAAACAGAATTTCATAATAAATTAATATGAGAAAAACAATAATCAATACATTGTGTATTGTCATTTTCAAAGTAGTTACTCAGAGTACAAGGTATGAGAATAAAGATTTCACCAATCAATATTAGCACAAACCTTCCTTTTCAATGATCTAAGAGATAGTAATAGTATAGCTATCTTGCATTTTGCTTCCTTCTCCTTTCCTTCCTTTCCCCTTCCTCACACATAGTTCCTTTTCCCATTTAAACAATTACTTCCTCCTTCACAACATCTATTGTACATTCTAGACTGTATTTACTCTTACAGTTTCTCATAGCAGGGAGGAGATACAATTTTTACACATGTGAGTCTGATTTATTTCACTTATGAATATATTCTCAAGTTGCAGCCTTTTTTTATGTCGCAAGTTCATCCTTTTTACGGTATTATATAAAAATACCACATCTTGCTTATCCACTTCTTGGTTGATGGGCATTTGAGATGTTTCCAAGATTTATTATTTACAAATTGTGCTGCTATAAACATGGGTGCCCATGTACAGTTGTGATATGATGTTTTTAATTCTTCTGGGAAGGCTCCCAACAGTAGAGTAGCTGGGTACAAAGGAACCTCTGTTCCTATCTTTTAAAGGAATCTCCATACCAATATACACGTAGTCATGCCAGTCTGTATTCCCACCACGAGTGGAAAAGGGTTTCTTTTTCCTTATAGCTCCCCCAAAGTTTTCATTGGTTAATTTCTCGGTGAGAGCCATTTTTTTCTGGAGTGAGCTGGAATCTCAGTGTTGTTTAAATTTGTATCTCTCGCTGAGGATTTAGCTCAGTGGCTTAAGCGCCTGCCTGGCAAGCTCGAGGTCGTGAGTTCGATCCCTGGTACCCCCCAAAAAAAAAAAAAATTAAATAAATAAATAAATAAATAAATTTGTATCTCTCAAATGACTAATGATTTTGTGCATTGTTTCATATATTTATTTGCATTTGTATTTATTCATCTGAGAATTGTGTATTCATCTCAGATCCCCATTTTTGGATAAGGTATTTGAATTTGGAAAAGATCTGAGTTTTTTCAGCTCTTTATATGTTCCAGATGTAAACTGTTTGTCTGAGATACCACTAGTTAAAAATTTTTGCTACTCTATGGGTTGTCATTTCACTCTATTGTTGATTTCTTTTGATGTGCAAAAAGCTTTTTAACAAGATGAGATCCCAGTTGTCGATTTTTAAAAGTATTTCCTGTGAAGTCTGGGTTTTGTTCATAAAGTTGCTCTACCCCCATGTCTTAAAAATTTCTACCTACTTGCTCTTGCATTAGATTTATTATTTACATTTTAATACTTATTTAGATCTTTGATCCATTTCAACTTTAGTGCATGGTGATAGACATGGGTCTAGTTTTAGTCTTTGACATATAGAAAGCTAGTTTTTCCACCATTGTTTATTAAAGCAAAAAGGTACACACCACAGGATGAGAACAAGTCTGTGAGAAGGACTTACTGTACAAGGCTGTCCTGTTGTTGAGAGTTTTAGGCCTCAATGTTTGAGATGGAGTTGAAGGTTTGGTCTGAGCTGTGAACAATTTAACTCCTTTTCTGGTGGTGGAGTTTTTCATACTTCATGACCCTTTGAGGTATTGCCATGACATCCAATGTCAAAAAAAGGACCAAATCTGCATTGGCATGGTAATTAGGAATGGTGTTGATCAAGTATGGAAGAAGGGCCCAGGCATGTATGTAGGTATATATTGTACAAAAGCTAAATTACCTGGTTACTTTCTCCCCTTCCGTTTAGACCCAGACATCCTGGTCCTGAACCAACATTAATTTACTCAGAAGGTCCATCTAGTTCTGAAAATGAGCTACAAGGTTGTCCTTTTCTTTTCCCCTAGCTGCTCCTTGGTTACCTTAGGCCTTGGGTCTAGAACAAAAGGCAAGCTCTAAGGTAGCCAGCACTGCTTTCTTTCACCAGCCTTAGAAGGCAGCATGCAGTCCTGTTTGTTCCAGTCATTCTGGGAAGCAGATATCCTGGATTTGCCAGGTGGCTTATTTTAAATTTTACTGGCATTTTTTTTTTTTTGAAATACCAGCTGGTGTGTTATACAAAGTTACCATTACCATATTTTGCTTTTTATGATTCCTGCTTACTGATATTTGTACACAAACTTTGACTTCCTTGAACTCTGTTCCTCTTGTCCATCAAATGGTCTTAAAAGCTTGCAGTACCTGAAACAAAGTTCTTTCCTTCTAGAATTGATAATCTTATTTCTTTTTTTCTGAGCAAACACTAACTGATGTAAGAATTGTGTAATAAATTCTGATATTCTCTTTTCTTTTTTTTTTTTTTTTTACAGGGGATCGAAGTTGTGACCTCATGCTTGCCAGGCAGCCACTTACACCACTGATCTAAACCCCTGGACCCTCTTTTATCTATTAAATTACACGAGTACACAACAATTTTTAGCATAGAGTTGAAAAATATTGAATGCATTCTCAAATATTGCTGGCTACCAGAAATAAAATCTCAGAAAATCAATATAGTTTCTAAATTTAATAGAAAATAAAGTAGTCCTTTTGTATAATATTTTGCATTCCCCTTAGAAAAAAAATTTCAATTTCTTATAGTCAATGCTTTTATATATAAAGTAATACAACTATTAAAATATGATTTTATATGATTTTATAACTATTAAAATATGATTTAATAATACAGGAAATACACATATTTGACAGTTTATTGATCTTTGTTTCAAATGCTTTAAGCCTCGATGATTATGAAAAATCTATTATGTAATTTGAACTTGAAAGCATTGCTATAAAAAGAATGTCGTTAAATTCTTAATGATCTCTATACATTGGACACATTATCAATTGAAAAGAAAATTAAAAAACAAAACTCAGTGTGAAAGATGATGAAAATCTCAGTTAAAACACATTTCTTCAGTATAAAACAGACAATATTTTCTCCCTCATTGTCTGTGTCATATCTTTCTGTCTGTCTGTCTGTCTGTCTGTCTGTCTCCTCTCTCAATCCATAATAATTGAAAATAGGCATTTTATGTTGTTGGGTGAAAAACAAAGGAAATTTCTTTTCTCTCCAGTTATAATGATTTTTCTTCTTCAGTTTTGTAAATTGCTAGGCAAATATTTGCTTCTAAGACTCAGTAATCTGTTACCTATTGATGACTAAATTTTACAAAGGTAATTGGGATGAAGAGTAATTTGATTTGGGATTGGAAGTCCAAAGGAAAAGAAAGAGTTTTATACTTGGTATGATTTCTATTTAAATTTATATTCGTAGGCAATATGAACACATTTGCATATGCCCCCTACCCCTTGCTTGTATCTCTTTCAATGGTGGCTAAAAGTGTTGAAATAGTAGATGAATATTCATATACAGAAATGACAGCATATGAGATGCACTAATATGCATGTATATGATATATTGAAATTTATACATTTGCTCTTAATTTGAGGAGCTATTTACAGTGTTGCAAGCAAATTCTGTGTAGCTCAGTCAGGCACTGACATGACTAACAGAGGGAAAGGGAGGTCCTCGGAGGGCAGTGCTATGCCATTAAGATGGATGGGACACAAGCAGGATAGAGTCCCTGACTCCAGAGTAGTCTATTTTTAAGACATATCAAGAGACTTGTCTATGAGGAAAGTTTTGGAATTGCAAAGGGGACAAAGTCATTTGTGTAGCTCACAAACAGAGGTCTCCTGGCTTCCTGCAGGCAGGCAGGAAGAACTCATTATCCGCTAGAGGCTAAAGAGGAACACTCCTCCCACTGCTGCGTCCCAAGCCCTGGGAGACCACACTGCAGGGCTAACTAACAGAGAGCCCTCAAAATAACCATCAGCAACTGCTGTTCAGTAGTGTTCAATGTACACAAAACTGAAAGCAGAATGTTAAAAAGACCAGTTGAAAACCTGAATGACACGAGGGGATGCCAGTGAAGAACACACATACATTTCCGAAGAGAAATCCTTCCACTGAGAGAAACAAAGCCGCTTGCGCCTACGTTCTTCTCACTGTTTCTTTCTATTTTTTGGTCTTTTGAAAATCAAACTTAAATGCATAAACATGGTGTTGTTTTCCTAGTGTCAAAAACTGAAAGAGTAAATAAGATCCAAAATATGCAATAGATGCTGTGAAAGTGAAAGGAGAAGAAACTGCTCAAAAGGAAAGAACAACTGGGATGAGGGAAAGGAGAAAAAGAAAGGAAAATCATATTATATATACTTATATATAGGATGTATATATGATAGATAATTATATTACTGCTCTGTGAATTCGTCAAAAAGAACTGTATTTTCATTGATCATTTTTCATGCCTATATGTTGTAATCTGATCAACTACTTTGAAGATAACAATATGCAATATATTATCATTGTTAATCTTTTATGATTTTGTTTTGAAATATGTATCATCATAGGTCGCGGATTTAGCTTAGTGGCATAAGTGCCTGCCTGGCAAGCGTGAGGTCATGAGTTCGATCCCTGTTTAAAAAAAAAGAAGAAAATAAAATATGTATCATCGTTTTTATCGTTTATTCATTTTAAAATTAAAAATATCTGTCATAGGGCCAGGGATTTAGCTCAGTGGCCTAAGAGCCTGCCTGGCAAGTGTAAGGTTGTAAATTCAATCCCCAGTACAAAAAAAAAAAAAAAAAAACCGTCTCAAATAGTAAAAAAAAATTCTTATATATACTTTATCATTGTTATAATGTATTATATTTATTTTTATGATTTAGGTTCAAATCATTTATAATGTTTTATATTAATTTATGAAAATATTAGAACAGTAAATTTAAGAATTATACATGCTTACTTTGAGCCATATAAGCACTATATACAAATGCATACATTATATACATAGCATACATATAGTTGCACATTTACAACTACTGGGAAAATAATATATACCTTCAACATTTTGAATTGTGATAGAAAAATGGAGAAAGTCTGGGTAGCTTTACTTTTCTGAACAAGAGTTACTTCTCTTTGAGGCTCATTCGTGAAAAATCCACTATCTTGATATGTTTCCACCTTTGTGCAATAATCTTCATGATTTTTATAAAATGTATTTGCTTGCAATATTCAGAGAAACTTCAAATTGTTTTCCAATTTCTTTATGTTGAGATATACTTTCTATTTTTTATGTGTTTTTTAGAAGTTCCCTGGCTAATCCATATCAGCATAGACTAAGCATGGAGGAGTGGTCTTATTTTTGTACTAGATTTGTTTAATCCAATATTGATATATTTATATAACAACTCACTGACATTATTTGTATACTTCACAGTGATTCATCTTGCATTTATGTGATATAACATGACAATTAATTGAGACTATCATTTAGGCAATTTTATATTGAGACAAATGTTTATATCTACATACTATTTTTGAAATATTTTCTGAGTTTGGTAATGAAATACAAATTTTAAAAATTTTTCCTATACTTTCACTTTTGTGCTCTGAATGATTTTTTTCTATATGACAAGTGTTTATCTCAGAAAACATGGAAATATTTGTCTTATTCTCATTTTATAATTTCAATTATAAAATGAAAACTTCCAAATATGTTGAAAGTTCTTGATATAATTGTGAAGTGCTTATAAGATGTTTTACTCAAGTTAAATTTAAATTCAGTGTTTCAAAGACCAAAACACACATAGAAAACTGAACATGTTTCATGTACAATGATCGCTGACTTTTGGGGCAAATGTGTTAGAGAAAACATTAATGTGATAGGTGTCCCTGTTTGTCCTTGTCCTTTCTGTCCTTCTTCCTTTCTTTTTGGAAAAGAAAAATTCTACAGTTCCCAAGAAATGTATCAGAATACAAAAGGCTATAAATGGTACAAAATATGCCCTGCTATAAAGTATGTAAAATAATAGGCAAGTTGACATACACTCTGGTACAAATATGTTTGAACCAAAAAGACAATTGAGAAACACCATCAGAGATAGATCTAAAGAACAAATGAAGCTAAGATTTTAGTTTGAGTTTACACAGCCAAAGAGAGACAAGGGCTATGTTGGCTCATTCAAAATGGAAAGTTGGAAATGACATCCCTGTTTGAAGTCAAGGTGCTAAAAATGAGGATCCTTCAAAGGAAAAAAAAAAGCCACTTAGCAAACGAGATGAGGAAGAAATTTTTCTGTTTTAAATACAGATTCATTAGAGAGAACAACTTCTCCCCAGAATTATCACAATTCTCTAGTACTCACAGAGGAATGTGACAGAAATTTTATCTTCTTCTATATACAGATTTGTTAATGTGAAAGAATCATGAAATAATAATATTCAGGGAAGAAAAAAATCAACTCACATCTTCTGAAATAAAAAAAAAATCTTTAACTAAAATTGATGAGAACTCCCACAGAATACAAGCAACCATGAATGAGTACAGAATTTAAAACTACAAACACAGATAGTAGTTCTCTTACCTCTTAGTTTTACATGGGAGA
>PVJX010048834.1:0-11318 GCA_004027295.1 Dolichotis patagonum
CAACAAGCACGGGAAAGCTATGTAAGAATGGCCGGGGTCAGAGCCCAGAATCAGCAGAAGAGGAGGATGAGTAAATTGGTAGCCATCTAGCCAGTTGATGTCCATCTGGCTTTATGTTTTGCCTCTGATGACTAATAGTTAAACAAGTCTTCCCTTGGTTCTTTCTCTCTTCTCATGACTTCTGCGGGTGGATATCCTGGATGGTAAGGAGAGCATTTCAGGGTTTCTTTTTGTAGAGTCATCATTCTTCCAATCCTGATTACTGAGTTTTCTTTTCTGCCCTAATCTGGATAGCTGCTTTAGGTGCTTTGGAGAAGGGAGTGAACATTTATCCACTTGATGAGAGGGTTTCTTCTTTGGAGTGTAAGGGCCAGATGCCCAGTTTGTCTGATTCCTTTGATGCGCTCTTTCCAGTTTGCCTAAGGGCTCCAGCGATCTGACTATTGATGAGATACCATTGGTAAGAAAGCTTTGAGACTACTGGAATCTAGAGATAGATGTCAGGACTCCTGGCCTGCTACTCTGCACAGTGGGGAGAATTTTAGAAGAGAGTTTGTGAACATTCCTGAAGAAGTGAACAAGCTTTATCATCATGTCCAAAATGTAGTGTGGCCCACAAAACAATGAAGAGAGGGTGGAAGAAGCTGATGGCCACATGGAATATATAGTTTTTTTTAAAAGATGAGAAAAAGTGGTGGTATTAAGAAATCGGTTATTCAGAGTCCTAAGTGTGAGAACATCCAAGCCATCACCTTGTTCTCTTGACTACAGCTCCAGATCCTCCTGGATTGAATGTGGGAAACTAGACTAGATCTTAATGGAGCCTTCCAAAGTGTCATATCTCTCTTCTCCTTTGTCTCTCTGATCTGACCCTTCAGTGGAAGTGGCCAAGTTTTGGCTAAGGAGAACATTCAGCTCAAAGGTCTCAGAAAGCTACTGAAAGTCAATTGGAGGGTGTAGGCAGAGATTGATAAAGAATAGGTTTTGAGAGAGGAGGCATTTACATGCAGACCAATTTTCAAACAAGAAACACATTTATAGTACAATGAATTGCACTATAGTTGAGCAGTGCAGCTTTCAGGAGCCAAGCCTGTGGGCAAGAACTGGTGATTCATTTGCCCTCCTTATCATCTTCTCTTTCAGTCTTTCTATGTCAGCTCTGGGTTTGCCCTGTTCTCCAATGGCAATAGTCTTTGCAAAAATAAAGATTCCAAGAAGATGAGGGGATGAACAAAAATGGTAACTCCTCATGGGCCTGCAATTTTCCTTTGCTTCTAGTCACTGCTGGCTTCTTTGGGGATTTCTATCAGTTACTTATTTATTTATAAAAAGCCTTAGCAAGTTTTTTATATTTTTTTGTTTTTGTGTCTTTTGTTTGTTTTTGCTTTCCCCAGATACTTTTAGCTCTCTAAACTTCCCATGGCATAAGGTAAGTAAATGTTAGTGTGGCTGGCACACAGTGGAGTGCTGTAAACAAGCACAACTTGACACTGGGCCACATGAAGATTATCACAGATTTAAAGAAGTACACCACCATTCAAAACACAGATAGGAACCACAGCAGGGAGCAGAGTCTGAAGCTGAGTTAGGGAGAGAAGATAGGAAAAGAAGAAGAAAAAGAAAAGAGGAAAAGAGAAGAAAATTCCAACAAATGAATTCAGGAACATGTTCATGACAGAATGTACATCAATAGAGGAAATTCCTCAAGGCACTGCAGAGAAGTAGTGCAGAATTATAATAAGCAGAAGACATCTGAAAAGCAGGTAAGATGGCCTAGGGAAATGAAGACTTCCAAAACTTCACTGTGTATGGAAATAGATGGGCTTGACTTTCCCAGAAAGGATCTTGGGCACTTGCACAGAGATAATCTCTGCCATCATTTCAGGAAAGTCCACGCTCACCATGTGGGACTTGATTAGCAGGTCAAAAGTGAACTGATGCAGCTCTCTTGCAATCTGCAGGGGACAGTAAAAAAAGAAAGAAAACATAGTTCACAAAGAGATGACTTTTAGTAGACTCCTCCCCAGCTCTGATTTCCAGTCCTTTTAACATTTTGTCCCCTTACTTATTCTTAGTTCTGCTTTCTGAGATGTGTGTGTGCATGCGTGTGTGTGTGTGTACACGCACGTGCAATGGTCTTTAAGAAATCACTGAGGGTTCCTAATAGATGTGTTACACCACTGCAAGCTTTCTGACTCAGGACTGTGCGTTTCTCTCCACAACTGATGCTCTCTCTCTCTCTCTCTCTCTCTCTCTCTCTCTCTCTCTCTCTCTCACACACACACACACACACACATACACACACGCAGGCATACACATGTGCACACACACACACAGAGAGGCAAACTCATATGCACAGAATTCAAGAAAGCAGAAAACAAAAACACTCAGGTCTGTTTTGTCTGCCTAGAGGATTCATCAGCTTTAAGCTTTTTCTTGAGTCCCAATTGCTCTGTTCTCAACTTCTCCACCCCTTTTCACAACAGCCAGCTGGGACACTGTGACCTGTGTTCCTTTCTTTTCCACTGCATTTTCTTCCTGGACTATACTCAAAGCCAGAAGAGATGAAAACACCTCCCAACAGGTGGTGCCAGATCCTAGAGAAGCGTTATCATTATATGGCTCTATCAGATTGCTCTGTCTGGTACAGACAAAATGAGTGCCTGGTCCTTGTCCCCCAAAGATGATACCCTCCATCATTTGCTTACAGGCTGCACAGAGTCCAGGAGCTTTGTGAGCTGGTAGAAGCGCCTTGAGCAGGATGTGGGATTTTTTCTTTTGCATGCAATGATACGATCGAGTTCCTTGATGTAGTTCATTCGAAGTTCATCAAAGAATTTTTGATTTTTCAGCCCATCCACTGGAACTGATGTGGGATGAAGACAGAATGCATAGGGGAAGCATGCCCACAAAAGGGCATTAGACAAAGCACCACGTTTTCTGACCACAAATTTGACCCCCCACCCCCATGCGGAGGGGAAAATCTACTTTGGCTTCCTGTCAATTGAAGTCTGCGGACCTGGGCCCAGCAGTTTGCCAGGAAGTTCTCGAGGTAAAGCGTAGCTGAACCCAATCTGAAGGAGATCAAATAAAATTTACGGAACCTTTCCTTTATCATGTACTATTATCTTAGGAACTAAAGTTTTATGTTGTTTGCCATCTAGCTCTGATTTGGACAATTAAAACACATAGATTACAATATTAAACTCTGCCTTCTTTCTTCCTCACAGAGACTAGGCATTTTAGCTTAGAAGAGACATTAAAGAAAGGTAGTTTGCATGCCAAAACAGCTCTAAGAGTTGCTTACACAGACCTCCTCCTATTGGTAGAAGGGGAAATGCCTTATAGGAGGCAATTCCTCCTGTCTACTGCTCTGCAAGAAACACAAGTGGTTCATGGCTGTTTCTGGAACAGAGGCTGTGGAATAATTCAGAGGCTTGTGACAACCAGTCAAAAGACCTAGTCCCAAAGGAGAGACTTGGAGTTGATGAGAATTTGATGGAGGCTGAATTCTAGCAATAAGTTGATCTCTGGGCATGAAATTTGTCTTTGTTAAGAAAAAGCATGCTGAGGAAGTGTGGAGGGAGGAAAGAAGAAGGGAAATGTTCAGAGACTGGCTTCTCTTTGGTAATATTTAATAGAAAAAGTATACCCCTCTGAGCCTCTGTGCCCCCAGGGGCATTCTCTGTGCCTCTAGGCACTTACTAATGCTGAAGAGCAGCAGTGCTTTCATGCACAGGAATTCCTGGGGTGTGATCTGGAGCCATCCAAACTCTTGAGAGAGATGCCTCATTCGGACACACTGGCTGTACATCCGGGACTTGTGCATCCGGTACCTGAGAAGAAGACACAGATAAAGAAGAGGAATGAGGGGAGGCTTCTAACATGCACAGAGAAAATATCTCTTTTTTTCCTCTTTCTTTAAGTTCTTCAAAAAAAGCTCGCTATTTCTCTTGCTGGTGCTTCAGAGACAAGGACAAGGTGCTTTCCCCACCCCTATCTCCACCCCAAATTACTGACATCCTGATAACTACTCATCTTCCTTGGTCAGGATATGAGTTAATACATAGATTTTTCAGCTCTCTGTGTTCCCTGTTTCCTGAGACACAGACAGGAAAGCATGACCAGATGAACACAGTGAGGTAGGCACACGATCTCCCTGGTTACAGTTTTGGTGTCTTCACTACAGTTAGAGCCAGAATCTGCCTCCCAGGGAGCCTAAATTGGAGGATACCTAGGAAAGGGGACTCAAAAATCAGCTCAAGAGCAAGACTTCCAAGTGACCACAGATGTTTATCCTGTCAACACCCTTGCTTGCCTTTTTGTTTGAAAGCCATTTCTCCCAGCTATGGAGATTCTACATTGTCCTTTCAAAGTAAGTTCCAGTGCTTCCAAATGTCCTAGGGAGTGTGTTTGAATGTCTGATTTAAACGTCCCCTGCTAAAGGGGAGCCCACTCCCTCAGATAGCTGTTCCTTACAACAGATTTGAGAGCTAAAACACATGAGAGCTGATTCTATTATAGTTACTTGTGAGCAGATCATCACATTACCACCAATAAATTATACGGGGATGTTGCCAAGGCTTAGGTTACTTTGGTGTAGTAGAGCAGACTCTTTGATCCATGAATGGCCATGGCATCCCTCTAAGAGAAGACACAGCTTATTCCCACTAGTTGGCTTTCTAGTTTTCATCACTTTAGAAATCAAGAGTGTGTTTATATAAGACAGTAATTGACTGAGTGGCATGTGAAGAAAAGAGAGGGAATTTGACACTTGTTCACAGATGAGGGCAAAGACCTCCCAGATGGAGTCTGAATGTTTTGTTTTGACATTGTCTTTCTCAAGCCACTAGACTGGTCCACACGCTGAGTTGGCGTGCCACTGCCTGGGCAGAAGCTCAGCAAGCTATCTCAGGGAGGTCTTGGCTTTCCTGAGGAATGAGAGAAGGGAACAATGGTATAGAATTATTCAATTCATGCTGAGTTCCAATGGAAATGGGAAAGTGTTTTTATGGTATCACAAGTCAGTTGACCAGAAAAGTGGTGCCCTCAGCTCTTTCACCCTGCAGAATTTTTGTGTAAGATCTTTTGGTTTGCAAAACCTGACCTTACTCCGGCCTCCATTGTATTTCCATGCCTCTGATTGTTAAGACACTGCAGTCTTCTTACTATTGAAATCATGGTCCTGGTATGGAGAATTCCTAGAATAATGTGGCAGATCCCTGAAACAGAGAAGGTAAGGACTGAAGAGGAGAGGGGAAAGATAAGGGCAGGGATTCATAGGATAAGGGACTAAGAATCAAGGAGAAGAGGCAAAAAGAATCTAGAAAGAGTTAAAGGAAGAAAAGGGAAAGGAGAATAAAGGGTAAAAAAGGAGGATCAGGAGCAATTCAGGAGGACAACAGAGGTAGATGCAAATGAACAAGAGTGATTAAGAGGAGAAATGAAGATTGGAAAACACTGAGTAAAGTTTCTAGCACATACTAAATGCTCAGTAAATGACATGGAAAAAGGTGCTATTGTGATATTATTTACTATTATCTACTATTCTAGATACAAGTTGAGGTTCTGAGAAGTAATTTTCCCAAGGTCAGTTAAAACTCAAGCCCATTATCCTCAAAACATGTGTTCTTCACAAAGAGTGCAGTAAAGAATACAATTGGGGTGATGACAGGGTTTGGTGTCAGGGAGAATAACACATGGGTCAGCCTGGCTTGGACCAGTCTTCCTATTTCTCTTTGGGCCACAATAATCCCATTAACACCTTGAGGAGACTATCAACAATTAGTGACTCTTATTTTGTGAGTACTGCCTCTTCGGTGGCTATTAGAAATGTGTGTGTGTGTGTGTGTTTGTGTGTGTGTGTGTGTGTGTGTGTGTGTGTGTGTGTGTGTGTGTGTGAAGTTTGGGCTTGTCAGAGTGACTGGAATTCTATATAGTGGGATAATGCCAGGGATGCTAAACATATTCCAATATGCAAGAATGTCTTATGCAATGAAAAATTCATCTTCTCTAAATGTTGACAGCACTGACATTTTGAATACTAGTTTGTATGTTTGTAGGAACTCTGAGAGCTCTAATATAGTAGATTCTTGCAAGTGGAAGGGTGCTTGTTGCTTTAGGACCCATGAGGCTTGGTGGGTCCCAGACACTGTAAGGAATTCTGTGGCACCTTTTGATGAGATCAATAGGACTAATTGAAAAGCTGAGGTAGGGTGCCATATGCTTACTTGGAGACATAGAAGGAAATAAGGATTTAGAAGATAACAAATTATCACATTGCAGAGCTCCAAATGTCTCGGGGTTCTAGGGAAGATGGAGCAAGTGCTCAGGCAGTTTATTCAATCACTCAAGGTCAGTGAGGGCTTGGAAGGGGGAGATGAACAGTTAGGGAGGCTTTTCAAGGTCTGCCCCAGAAGATGGCATCGTAGGTAAGACTTTGAAGATATGGAAACCATAAAGCAAGTCATACCACAAGCCCAGTGGCTATTTTTACATTTTGGCTATCAAAGCTGGCAGAGTTGACAAGGGGCAGCTGGGGACACTGACTCCCTTGTGTGGCACAACCATAGTTTAAGGAACTATTGACCTGTAGATTTTATTTTAAGGCTCTTTTGGCTTACAGAGCTGAAGGAGAGGGAGATTTAATTTCTGCCCTGACCAAAAGGATTCTCTATGGTGAAACTAGCTCAAGGTTCTTGAGAAGATTATTCTTGTCAGCTTGATTCATAATTCTATTGAGGGATCTCGGATAGGCGGCATAGAGAAAATTATCACTATTAAGAAAAAGAGGAATCAGAAAGGGCTTCTTAAAATTATTATTTCTGGCCTACCATAGGCCAGATTCTCCATGCCCATTGATGTCTATTTAGTTACAACAAACCATTTAAGAAACTTCTATTAGTATTAACAGATTACAAAACTGAGAAGATGACATGAGAAGAACAACTGATATTTTAGTACAGAAAAGTATAATTCCAAAGTCTGAGCCCTTACACAAACAAATTCATGAAGGATGAATAGGGCTGGTAGCAGCGCAGGTATGAATAAAACCTGTTTAAGAAAAGGGAAGCAGCAGGGCAAAGATTACTTTATTTTGCTGCATCTGACTTCTGCTATTCATAAAAAATAAAAGACTCTATAAAAATGGGAGATCAGATTACCATAAGGACTCAATGAGATAGGATTTAGGAAGTATCTAGCGTAAGTCTTGCATAAAATAGCTCCTCAATAAATTTTAACTGATGGCAGCCCTCCATGACAACAGACACCAAAGGAACTTCAGTCCTCACAACTTTAGTCTTTTTGCTCCTTATGTATATTGTTCAACGAAGAGAAGAGACCTTTATATGACATTCTCAATAAACTACAAAGCAAGTCAGACATGACCAAAATACTAGCATTGAGTCTTGGGTCAGAAAGCAGTAGCCTTATCACTACCAACTCCAGACTCCCAACAGTTGGCTTTCCATCCAGGCAAAGCCACCTCAGAATGGACTGGTTGGCTAAGGCCTTCAGTGCTTCACCTACAGGCCAAAAGTACTAATTTCCACTGTCAATCCCATCACCATCACCACCAACCACACTTTTCCAAGCTGCTGTATTTATGTGAGATCCGGCCCCAGGAGCACTTACTCATTGAAAACCAGGTCAGGTGCAAAGTAGAGCATTCTGGAGTTGACATTGGTGAAGGACCGCCAACCCATGGCAAACACCATGAGTCCCATCCAGGAATACTGAATGACTGCCATCTGGTCATCCACATGCAAATTGCGGAAGCCTGAAGAAGAAGGGACAGAAGTATCAGTCAGTCTGGACATCAATGGGCTGATCTAAGACTGGGTCTCTACTGTGATGAGTATCTTTAGCATTCAGAAGGACCTGAGGAAGCACAGAAACCATCAGTGCTGGTTGCTGAGGGATGGGAAAAAATATCAAATTAGATTGTAGGGTTAATATTCTTTGCCTTCCCTATCTCAATGAGCTGATCAAATGAAATAATAGAGGCAAAAAGGTACTGTTAGATGAGAATACAAACCTAAGGCTAACTGCTTACAATGCTAATTTAATCCTTTTCTAAGGGGTTTACTTATATCACCTCATTTAATTCTCACAACAATAAATAAAACAGGTATTATTTCCATTTCCATTATGTGATCACTAGAAGTGAATTATAGAGAGGTCAAGAAACACGCTCAAGATCATATGGCTAGTAATTCTCAGACCAAATTCCAAAAACCAAGGCAAACTACAGAACTCACGCTCTTGACTACTACACTTCTAATGATACAAGATAATAATTCTTCCACACAGACAGCAATTCTCACTTTATAAAGCTCCCTTGTAGCCTTAATCTGATCTGACTTTTGTAACAACACATAATTATGTATCAGCATATGGGGAATTGTGCCTTGACAGTTACTGCCTGCCCCACACCTCATTCAAGCTCTCTCTCTCTTCTCTGACCTTCTAGTCCTACTCTTCAGCCATCCTGTCCCCTCCCCTCAGACACAAACAAGCCCTTTATGTCCTGCCTCCCTAGACTAATTTCTTACTGCTTGATTTTTGGTCATTTACATCCCAGCCATTTTGAAATTTTGTTGCACATTTTATGTTTTACCAGGCCACTTGAGTTTTGCTATCTTTGTGTAAATTGTTGCCTTCATCTAGAATGTATTTCCCTTCCCCAGGATTTCCATCTGATAAATACCTACTTGCCTTTCAAAACTTTACTCAAAGGCCACATCCTCTGTGAAGTCTTTGAAACATAAAGCAACAGAAGGCTTAATGATTCTTCTTTTACTTTCTCAATACATTATGGAGCCCTAACCAAAAACAGCACTCATTTCACAGCACAAATTTATCTATGTGCATGTTTGTCTCCCCCAGAAGACATGGAACTTCTTGAAGACAGGAACCATATTTCCTTATCTTTGCATCCACAGTAAATAGCATCATCCAAATATTTGACTGAGCACTTCAGAAATATTAATTAATTAAACAAATGGGATAAAAAGCCTTCCTTTTCCCCCTCATTATGTAAAATGGAAATTAGATGATCTCCAAGTGACTTTCCTTCACCTCAGAAAACAAAGCCTCTCAGGCACTACCTCTACAATAACACATGAGGGGAAATGTATGGCTACATTTTTCTAGAGATTTCCAAACAGCTGGATGCTTAAAGTTATAAGTGTATCACCTCAGCACCTCCTCTGTCCTTTCTTCAAAAATTTCAGAATTTTCTGAAACTTTGCCTCTCCTTCATTAAGAATGCGTTTAAAAATTTAAATCAGACCCTTACTTTCCTGTTGATGACCTCATTTAACCCTCACAATAACCCCAGAGGGTAAGTGATGTGACACTCACTTCATTAACATGGACCCTGAGGGCCAGAAAAATTAACTGACTTGTCCAAGGTCATATATTCTACATGTGGCCACACTATATCTGGAATCTAGATGCTCTGATTCTCTGCTTCAGTGATTTTGTTATTCTACTGCTAAAGATCACAACTCAGGAGTTATCATGACCATCACCTTTCTTCAGTCATAGATGCAGGTCTGAAGTCTTTACTACCCAGACAACATTATCCTTTGATTCTGGCTCACTTACAACCCATGCAATGTTCCTTTTCTTATAGGTCTCAAGTCTCCAGCCATCACAGATTCTAGAGTCTTTCACAGCATGGCTATTGTTCGTGATCTTAGCTCCCAACCCATTTCCTACAGCCTTTATTGTACTACCATGCTAACAGACAGGTTGAAGCCTCAGATCCCTGCGTATCTCCTTCCTGGAACCTTTTATACTATCAAATGCCTAGGATTGACCTTTCCCAGTAGAAAAAGACAAGAAACAGAAATATTCAAGGATTCTTTGGGGAAATGGTCTGGGAATTTGAACCTTAAACCTCTTGGATGGGAGCCAATGTTCAGCAAAGGAAGAGAGAAGGGGAGAGGGAGGGAGATAGGGAGGGAGAGAGAGAGAAGAGGAAAGGAGAGTAGAGGAGAGGAGAGGAGAGGAGGAGGGAAAGAGGGAGACTGGAGAGGTAGGAAGAGGAAGGGGGAGAGAACAGGCAGACTGGGGAAGTATGTGGATGTAAGGGTGTATGAAGAGGTATAGATTAAGCTGTAAACTGTAAAGGTATCAAAGAAAGTCTACACCACCTAGTATATTTCAGCTGAAGTCTTATTTACTCTTGATATATGCGTTATATTTTGACAACAATTTTTAGGTTATCTATTGGTCTAACATCTTCACAAATGAGAAAATAGAAGCACAAAGAACACAGGATTTTCTTGAGGTCACACAATCACTGCAAAGCTAAGATTGCAAACTAAATAAATCCAATTCTGAATACATTGTATAAAATTTCCTCACCTGCTCCACTTTATGGCAATACATAATTTACTAACATACCAGGTACTCATACAGGTAGACAGTTTCCAGACATTCTCACCATCACAGACACTTTTACAACAAAATCATTTGACCAGGTGCTTATCATGATGTCTCAAACAGGGAAGGAACTCAATCTGTTGAATGAGCAAATTACTTGATCTACTTGGTGATTATTGACAATATGAAAAGCAGTTCTTATGAATGTGGTAATCAGCTTTCTTTAGAAGTTATTCTTCTAAATGACTCAAAGTCAGAGATCATTTACTTTGGCAAGCTAGATGGTGAACTGATTTTCTCTTGCAGATTTGTTAATATAAGGAAGGAATTTCCAACATGAAGATTAGGTTGAGGGAATCCAGTGACCTCCAGTTATATAATTGCTGCCACAGTAATTTGCACTAGTTTATTGTTAAGACCACCCAATTGGAAATTAGAAGATCTGAGCTCAAGTTCTGGCTCCACTTTTAAGTGACCAATCTAACAAATTAGTTAACCTCTTTGAGCTGTGTCATGTGAAATGGAAATAACAGTCATTATGATTCATACAACTCTTTTGAGAAATACACACACACACACACATAAGAAAAGGCTCTGTATCCTTTATAATCAGACATACGAAGTATTATGATTCATACAACTGTTTTGAGAAATATATATATATATATATATATATATATAGACTCTGTATCCTATAAAATCAGACATTTGGAAATTTGGAAGTATGTTGGGGGCCGCCGGCACCCTATAGAGGCCTGTGGTAAAGAGTAAAGCCTGAGCTGGATTACCCCTCCCATCGAGTAATCAAAGATGGTGCCCATATCCTGCTTCTTGGTCTCGCCTACTTTGTAAACAGCCTTGCCAGTTATTCGTCTGCTTAGTAACTGATGACGCTAGCCAATCAGCTTGCTGTACCTATCTCT
>PVJX010048835.1:0-11318 GCA_004027295.1 Dolichotis patagonum
GATTTCATTGATTGTGTTGAGAAGTCTGCCGTGATTCTGATAGGTTTTCCTTTATAGGTGATCTCTCTTTTGTCTCTAACAGTTTTTAGTATTCTATTCTTATGTTGGATTTCTGGGATGGTGATTATTATGTGTCTAGGTGTAGTTTTATTTTGCTTATGGCTGTTTGGAGTTCAATAAGCTTCACTTATCCAGATGTATGTTTCTCTTCTCATGTTTGGGAAGTTTTCAGCTATTACTTCTGTAAATATCCTCTTGATATCATTTGGGCTGTCCCCTTCTTTTTCATTTATCCCTATTAATCTTATGTTATTTTTCTTTGCATCATCTTGCAGGTGTTCAATTGTTATTTCCTGATTCTTTGTTATTTTTAAAAGATCTTGTCTTTCCTGTTCACTGGCTGCAATCTTATCTTCGAGGTCTGAAATTCTATCTTCACTTTCATTGAGGCAGTTTTTACAGCTTTCAATAGAATTTTTGATTTCCTGTATGTCTCTTTGAATCTGCTTTATGCATTCTGTTTGTTTCTTATATTGTTCATTCAGGGATTCTATCTGTTTGCTTTGTTTCTCTAATTTTTTATCTGTGTTTTCACTAGATGCGTTCACTATTTCTTTCACTATTTTTATTAGTTCTTCTTTTACCTGGGCAAGTATTTCTGGTTTGAATTTCTCCATAGCTTTCCCTATTTGCATATTTATTTCATTTGATATCATTTCAGACATTTCAGGTGTATGGCTTCTTTTTTCTTCTAGGTACATAGCTTCTAAGCTTTCTTGGGGAGGGCGAGGGCTTTGAGCCTGCCTTTTGGTCTTTCCTTTTGTCATTTTTCTATATTTCCTTGCTTTGAGCAGTGTTCCAAAGCTTTCTCTGCATGTGTGGTGAATTACCTCTTGTACCCTCAGTTCCTGAAGGGGCAGTGGCTCCCTCACAGGCTCTTGGCTTCCTCACAGGGTCCTAACTCCCCTCTGTGGGCTCCTGGCTCCCTAAGTTGTAAGGTGAATGCTGGGTGTGGTCACCCCGGAGCCTGTGGAATATCACGCAGGCCATGCCACTGTGCTTTGTCCCAGGCAGGTCTCTAGGAGGTTCCCTGCGAGTGAAGAGTGGGCCTACAGGTCTCAAAGAGTCAGGCCAAAATGCTGGTTTCTGCAAAGTTCCCGGTCCCAAACAGACCTGGCCAAGATGCCAGTCTCCACAATATTCCCAATCGAAACAGCCCAGACCTCTCTGTGGGTCCGGGAGGTTCCCAGTCCCAAAGAGTCAGGCCGCGATGCTTGTCTCTGGGAGATTTCCTGGGGGTGAAGGCCGGGGCTACGGGCTCAGACTGACCTGGCCCAGATGCCGGTCTCCGGGCAGTTCCCTGCGGATGAAGGGCGGGCCTACCAGTCCCAAACAGTCGCGCCGAGATGCTGGTCTGCGCAGACTTTCAATCCAAGCAGCCCGGGCCACTCTGCTGGTCTGAGAGTTTCAGGTCCCAAAGAGACAGGCCGCGATGCTGGTCTCTGCAAGATTTCCAGTCCCAAACAGTCGCGCCGAGATGCTGGTCTGCGCAGACTTTCAATCCAAACAGCCTGGGCCACTCTGTGGGTCTGAGAGGTTCGGGTCCCAAAGAGACAGGCCGCAATGCTGCTCTCTGCAAGATTTCCTGGGGGTGAAGGCAAAGTTACTGTATTTAAAGAAGGGAAATTCTGTAGTGGGTGAATCTTTGAAAGAGATTTGTTTTGTAAGGTTTCTGGAGTGGGAGAATAAAAATAATATAAGGAAGTTTTATATTCTATTCTTTCTTTTATTTTTATCTATTTTGGAAATTCATTTCAAAGTAGATTAGAAAAAGTTAATTAAATTTGTTTGTTGGTCTTTTTAAGGTGTCTTTTTAAAAGCTTTTTACTAAGGTTCTTAAAAGAATAGTGTGCAAAAGGGCTCAACTTTTTTCTTCAGGAGCAGGGCTCATGTTTAGGCACTAGCTAGTAAGACACAGAGGACAAAAAATTAGATGGACATGTTCTTGTTCTGCAATATCCAATATAGTGTTTAATACATAGTCAGTATTTGGTGAGATTTAATATAATGAATCATGTTCACAGGTGAGGTCGGAGAGTGAGGTGCAGGGGAATTTGAATAAGGGTAATGACTGGAATAGATGTGGGGGAATAAAGAATAGATGGAAATGTCATTACAAAGCCAGAGAGAGGTCAGGGCACAGACGATTTTGAAAGAATGTGTTTTGGATAAGACTGACAAAAGAGAGCCACTGTGTTTCACTAGTATGAAAATCATGATGGATGCTTTTTGAAAGAGTATCTCATAAGGTTGTTCAAAAGTGAATCAGAAAGGGCAGAGAGGTCAGGTACCTTTTTTGTGAGTTAGTGTGGCATAGACCTGAATGTTAAAAGTTGGAAAGTTAAAAGCTGTTCAAAAAGACAATTACTTAGAATTAGTTAGTGGCAGGATAGAAATGAAAGCCTGAGGAGAAGCAGGAAAAAAAGTCTTGGAAACCAAAAGAAAGGGGCTAAAATTGAAGGGAAGGGAGGCACTAGGGAGTCTGGGAAAGAGGAGTCCCTGACCCATTTCCTGCTTGGAGCAGTGGTAAGATGTCTGTCTATAGGTGTCTTGATTTATATACACTCAGAGAAGTGAAAGGTCAAGTTTTTTGATCTAATACATACTAACACTGTGGTGACAGATCGAGTATTCATGGAAGAATTCATGGGAGAATACAGAGATGAGCAGAAGGCTGAGATCCCTGCCCTGGGGCCAAAGTCAAGGCAGTAGCTGACTAATCTGGATGTAATTCACTTTATGAGATCCTTAAGGGACATTTCTTATTCATCTCTATAACTGCAGCACATAAAATACTATGTCTGGCTTACCATGGGAGCACTCAAGAGCTGCTTTGGAAAAGAATATGATTCCTGCCTATACTGCATTTAATCCATGGCAATCCAAGAAGCTAAAAAGGAGAATGTCAACCTGGCTGAACAGAGGAGGATTCAAGTTGGAGCTACTCCAAGAAAATCAACTAAAAACACAGGTAATTGGAAGAAAGTGAGGGACATATATACTGATGTCAAAATCAATCTGAAATAAGAGTCTTGGAGATTTAAAAAAAATACAGGCATAGGGTTTTATAAAGAGATTATCCAGCCCACAGTTCTGTCTCTAGGTCTGCTACTGCATATGGAGCAGGAATGCCACTGTGGAATCTTCTAAAAACTGATGGACTGAAACAGCATGACTAACTCAAGCTGCGCACCGTAGACTTGAGAATAAGGCCCCTTGGCTCTTTTGCTTCCACCAAACACAGGACACTACAGCCTAGCAGTAAGTTTTAACAGCACAAACTGGGGCAAGTAACCAGGAGGTTTCTCCCTCCCCAACAAGCCACCACATTTTATTTTGTTTTATCTTATTTTTGCATGTGCCATAGTGGCTAACTAGAACTTATGTGATAACAAAGTTAGGGACCACAATGGTGGCAGTGAGCGTGCTGAAAGGAACAGCAAGACCTCTCAGGACCCCCAACAGACCAGGCGTGAGACAGGAACGTGGATTGTGGATGCAGAATGCAAGAATCCTTTGGCCAGAGCTTCAGTATTCCTCCCACCTCATGACCAGCAGCACAGGCAGCCTTGGGTGTAGAGGGACAAGGATTGGGTGGTTATCATTCCTCCTGTCCCCCACTACCTTGTGACCAGAGTGTGAGAGGGGCCAGTGGTGTGGAGTAGAGGAGGCTGCACAAGGTTTGGGAGGAGCCAACTCCACATGGGACTGGGAACAGCCTCGGGCTGTCTGTGTCTAAGGGTGTCACAGCAACTGGGAGAACAAAACTGAGACCATCAGAGTAAGGAGATGTGGACAGGCTTTCCAGAGTGCTGTTGGCTGAAGACTCTGGCCTCAGCCTCATGTCCAAAGTTCAAGATCAACCCACACCCAGCACTAACCCTACTGAAGACTTGGCTGGGTTGCCCAGCACAGATCTGGGCTTTGACTTGGACAGTACCACAGGCATGTGGGCACCAGAAGAATTTTTTCTTCATTCTCTCTTTATTTATTAATTTATTTCATTTCCCATTTCTTTTTCTTTTTTTGAGGGGGAGGAGTTTAACATTACAATTTTTGTTTGTTTAGTTCTGTCTTTCTAGTGTCTTTTCACTTCTTTCTCAGTTCTTTGAAATTTACACATGCATGAACATTGTCCTCAGTCCTCCTGGTTCACTTTGATATTCTTTTTCTTTCTCTTTCATCCTTTCCCCAGTTTCCCAAAGCTTGAGTGATCAGTCTTTGTCTGTTAACCTTGCTTGTACTATGTTTCTCTTTAGTTATTATTCTATTTTGTCCCCGTCCCTCTTAAAACACCCCTCCCCACTGAGTAAAATCACTTTACCAAGGAGAAACTCACTGTAAACAAGTTCCTGGTTCATGTTGGATTTTTTTATATAACTATAGATATTGCTACTATGCTTAAAAGTACCAAATGAAGAGTTCCCACAGTTTGTCAGCTTCTTGGTTGTGCTTGATGATATTGTTATTGCTAATTGCACTACTTTAGCCAGGATGCATACTTGATATAATCAGTTGTTCATACTTGTATGACAACACTGTGATTGTCTAGGATCATAATCATCACCATAGTTCAGTCCATAAGACTGGGTGTTGAACCAAAGAGATAGCAATTTCTCATCCCTAATAAATTAGGAGGGTAAGATCTTGGGATCCACACAAAGACCAGGAGCTAGCTATGCCTAGAAGTTATCTCTGAGGAACAGGCAATTCCTAAGGAAGTCTTGATACTAGCGATAAAGCTGTCTAGCGTAAGAAACTTATGAGCATCCACACAGAAAATAAATTAAAACTGAAAAGGAGAAAATGACAAGACACAGAAGAAAAATGCAACCCAAGACTTCCAGCTCACCCAGAACAATTCCAGGGGACAATGAAATAGAGAAAATCAGAAAAAACTCACCCGAGTTTTCTGAAATGATACAAGCAGAAGGAAAAAAAAAGATAAATGAGGCTATAGGGAACATCAGATAAAAATAATCTTTCATGTAAAAAAATAAATGACAACTATAATGAAGGAGTTGGTAAGTGAATGTAAAGTAGACATAGATTAAAGAAGTAGAGGAGCTTAGGAGAATAAAGGAAACATGAATGCCCAACACAGGAATGGAATAGAATCCATGAAGCAGATCCAAACAGATATCCAGGAAATTAAAAATTTCTTTAAAAGTTTGCAAAATTGACTGAATAAAAGTGAAGACAGAATGTCAGATCTAGAAGAGAGGATTGCCATTAGTGATTATGAAAAGAGGATCTCTTAAAAATAGCAAGGAGCCATGAAAAATCAATCCATCAGCTACAAGATGATGGAAATAAAAACAACAAAAGATTGATCAAAGTCAACGAAAAAGCAGGAGTCAGTGCATGTGACATAAAAAAACCTGTTCACAGAAGTAATGGGAAAAAAACTTCTCAAGCATGGAAAAAGAATTTGATTTATGGATAAGTGAGACATATAGAGCTTCTATTAGCAATGACCAATATATATATACACCAAGGCATATATAGTTAATATTTCAGAAATATAGCACAAGAACAGAACATTAAAAGCTGTTAGAGAAAAGAAACAAATGACCCTTAAAAAAAAGCTCATCAAAATCACAACAAACTTCTCAACACAAACCTTTAAGTCAAGGAGAGCTTAGAGTAAAATACTGCAAATCCTGAAAGAAAACAATATCCAAACCAAATTTATGTATCCTGCAAAACTCTCTTTCAGAATCAGTGGAAAAGTAAGATCATTTCATGACAAAAATAACTGAAGAAATTGATGACCACCAAAGCAGCTCTACAAAATGTTCTGAAGGATAATTTAGAAAGTGATAACGAAGACCACGATTCCAAGAACACACATAGCAAGAAAAAACAGCAGGCAAAGCAACAAGAAAATAACATGACAAGGATACGTAACACGTATCAGTCACAACCATCAATGTAAATGGTCTTAATTCACCAGTCGAAGGAACAGACTTGGATAATGGATCAAGAAACAATATCCAACAGTTTGCTGCATACAGGAAACATTGAACTCAAAAAGAAATTCATAGACTGAAAGTCAAAGAATGGAAAACAATAGTTCATGTGAAAGAAACCTGGAAAAAAAGTATTGGGTAGTTATTCTATTTGCAGACAAAATGAAATTTGATATAAGACTGATCAAAAGAGATAAAGAGTATCATCACACACTTGTTAAGGGAAAACTAGAAGAAGAAATAACAATCATAATTATATATGTACCAAATCCTAGTTAACTCAACTTCAGAAAACAAATACTAATGGACATAAAAAAATCAAATAAGCACTAACACAATTGTAACAGGAGACTTTACTGTCACAAATAGACAGATCAACCAGATCAAAAAAATCTACAAAGAAATATCAGAACTAAACCAAATCTATGAACAAATGGACTTAGTAGATGTTTACAGAGTGTTCCACACCACTACATCAGAATATACATTTTTCTTAGCTGTGCATTGGATGGTCTCTAAAATAGATGACATACTAAATCATAGAACATGCTTAAATAAATGCTAAGGAATTGAAATTATCTCACACATAGTATCTGACCATAATGCAATGAAATTGGAACACAAAGCAAAAGAAAACATAAAAACCACATAAACAATGGAAATTAAGCAACACTTTTCCAAACATCCAATCAGTCACAAATGAAATTAAAGAAGAAATTATACAGTACCTACAATTAAAAGGTAATGCTGATATAACATACTGGAACGTATGGGATATAATGAAAACCACCCAATGAGAGAAGTTTATAGGGGGGAATTCTCCCATAGGGAAAACAGTGAGTTCAAATAAACTAATCTAATGTTGAACCTCAAATTGATAGAAAGAGAAGACCAAGCCAAACAGAAAGCTTGTACAAGAGAGGAAATTACAAAGATGAGAGCAGAAATTAATGCAATTGACATTAAGAAAACAATATAAAAAATCAATGAATCAAAAAGTTTATTTTTGAAAGATTAAATAAAAAGGATAAGCCAATAGTTAATTTTATCAAAAAAAAGTAAAGACAAGCTAAAATACATGCAATTAGGTATGAAAAAGGTGAAGTCCCAATGGATCCTTCTGAAATCCAGAAGATCAACTATACCTATTTAGAGAATCTTTATTCTATTAAGATGGAAAACCGGAAGAAATAGATTCCTAGATACATATGAATTACCAAAATTGAATAAGGGAAATATAAAAGTTCTAAATAAACCAGTATCAAACAATGAAATTGAATGTAGTTAAAAAACTAAGAAAAGCCTGCAGAATTCTATAAGAAATTTAGAGATTTAGTGTCATTACTCCTGAAACATTTTAATGAAATTCAAAGGGAAAGAAGACTCCAAAAGTCATTCCTAGAGGCAAGTATTACTCTGATACCAAAACCTGAAAAGAATCCAACAAAAAAAGAGGACTACAAGCCACTCTTTCTCATGAACATAGATTCAAAAGCCTTCAATTAGGTACTGGCAAAAAATTCAGCAAGTCAAAAAGATTACACACCACAGCCAAGCATGGTAGCAGGGATGGTCCAACACATACTACTCAATAAATGTAATATACTATATCAACAGAACCAAAGGCAAAAATCATGTGATCACTTCAATAGATGCAGAAAAAGCATTGGCAAAGTCCAGCATTCACTTATGATAAAAACCTTACAGAAAATTGGAGTGCATATTCTTTATCTCAATCTGATAAAAGATGTTTATGACAAAGAGCTAATATCATACTAAATGGCCAAAAACTGATATCTTTCACTCTAAAATCATGAACAAAATGAGGACGTCCACTGTCATCACTCCTATTCAATATAGTGAAGAGAAAGAAATATCAGCCAGAGAAGTTAGACAAAAGAAAGAAATAAAATTAATACAGATGGGAAAGGAAACAGTTAAACTATAATTATTAGCAGATGATATGATACTTAACATGGAAGACCCCAAAAATTCAACTAAAAGACTCCTAAATCTAATAACCAAATTCAGTCATATAGCTGGATACAAAGTCAATACTCAAAAATCAAGAGCATTCTTGTACTCAAATAATAAATTCACTGAGAGAGAGAGGTCAGGGAAATACCCTTCACAACATCAAGAAAAAAAAAACTTATGAAGCAATCTAATGAAGGAAGTAAAAACTTTTACACTGAAAATTGTAGTACTCTTAAGAAAGAGATTGAGGAGGATACCAGAAAATGGAAAGACAGCCCTTGTTCTTGGGAAAAAAGAATGAATATAGTGAAAATGTCCATATTCTCTAAATTCTGTTATACAGATTTAATACAATCGTGATCAAAATATTGATAGCATACCTCACAGAACTAGAGAAAACAATTCTAAAATTCATTTGCATACCAAAAAAAAAATTCTGGGCAACAAAGTCAAGGCAGAGGGCATATAATCCCTGACTTGTAATTATACTACAGTGTTACTATACTAAAAACAGCATACTGCTAGCAAAAAACAAACCTGAGGATCAGTGGAACAGATTAGAAGATACAGAAACAACTTCAAACCTACTCAGTACCTTATCTTTGCAAGGGGGCCAAACACCTTTGCGAGAAGAAAGAAAGCCTTTTGAATAAATGGTGCTGGAAAAACTAGTCTTCACATGCATAAGACTAGAGGTGCACTCAACTCTTTCATCTTGCACTGAACTGAAATAAAAATGGACCAAAATCTAAAGATTAATACAGAAATGGTAAATCTGCCAAAAGTGAGAACTCTTAAAGACATAGGAATAGGCAAACACTTTGTGACCAAAACTCTAATTGCACAGCAGATATTACAAAGAATCAACAACTAGTATCTCATGATATTAAAAAGCTTCTGCACAGCAATAGAAATGACCAACAGAGTGAAGAGACAGCCCATAGATGGGAAAAAGTTCTTCCTAGTTGTTCCTCAGATGAAAGACTGATATCTAGAATACAAAAGAAAAAAAGAATCACACTCCCAAATCACAACCCCCAGTTTTAAAGACAAAATCCAAAAATGGGCATCTGAGATGATTACACATGTCACAGATGAAGAAGTGTAAACAGCACATAAATACGTGGAAAAATGTTCAAAATCACTGTTTATTTTTTATTTAAAGAAAGAAAGAAAAACCAAATAGAATAATACAGAATTTAAAAAGGAAAATTAACACTTAGAAATTGCTAGTTGATGCATTACATATTGTCATTTTAGAAATAGTTGTCCAAGTTACAAAATCAAAGCATAAAAAGTATATAGACACTCAAACATTGACAGTGCAAAACATTCTGTTCAATGATCCAACAAAACTTTAGTAATATGGTCATCTATCTTACACACTTATACATATAGTTATATACTTTAGAGCATTTTCCTTCCCTTTCATTTTTATATCTATTATACATTTTAGATCTTATTACTTTTTCAGTTTTTCTTATTTTTAACACTAGAGAGACAATGTGATATTTAGTAACGTGAGTCTTGTTTATTTCACTTATGAGGATAGTGTCAAGTTGCCTCCATTTAACTATAAAGGCATCAAGACCATCCTTTCTTATAGCCAAATAATATTCCATTGTATGAAAATACCATGTCTTTTACATCCACTCTGTGATTGATGGGCATATTGGCTGTTTCCAAGATTTAGCTATCACAAATTGTGCTGCTATAAACATGGGTGCACATATATCACTGTGACATGATATTTTCAGTTTTTCTGGAAAAATACCCAGGAAGGCAATAGTTGGATTGAATGGAACTTCCAGTCCTAGTCTTCTGAGGAATCTCCATATTGATTTCCACAGTGCTTGCACCAGTCTACACTCCCACCAACAGTGGAGCAGTGTTCCTTTTCCCCCTCAGCCTTGCCAACATTTGTTATCATTTGATTTCTTGATTGCATTCATTCTTTCCATGGTGAGATGAAATCTCAGTGTTGTTTTAATTTGCATTTCTTGAATGACCAGTGACGGTGAACATTTCTTCTTGTATTTATTTGCCATTTGTATATCATCATCTGAGAAATGCATGTTCATCTCAGATGCCCATTTTTGGAGAGGGCCTTTGAATTTGGGGAGCTTGATGTTTTTCAATTCTGTATACGTTCTGGATATAATTCCTTTGTCTGAAGGATTGTTGGTTAAAATTCCTTCCTATTCTGTAGGTGTTCTTTTTCACTTTGTTGGTGATTTCTTTTGAAATGTAAAAACTTTTTAGTAATATGAGATCCCAGTTGTTGATTCTTTGAAGTGTTTCCTGTGCAGTTTGCATTTTGTTCATGAATTCTCTGCCTTCCCCTATGTCTCCAAGATTTCTACCTACTTTGCCTTCCAGTAGATTAGTGCTTCTGTTTTAATATTTAGGTCTTTGATCCATTTTAATTTTAGTTTAGTGCATGATGATAGGCATGGGTCTTGTTTCAGTCTTCAGCATATGGAAAGCCAATTTTCCTAACAACATTTATTAAAGAGGCCACCTTTTTTTCCAGTAAACATGTTTAGCCCCTTTGTCAAATATCAGGTGGCTGAGTGGTTTTTTAAAAATTTTATTTAGAAATAAATAAAAAACAACCAAATAAAACAGAAAAAAGGGTAGCAACAATACAGAATTCCAAAGGAAGAAAAGAAAAGAAGAAGAAGAACAACAACAACAACAACAAAACCACTAAGAAATCACTAGTTGATAAGTTACATATTGTCATCTTGGCAATAGTTGTTCAAGTTACAAAATTAAGGCATTAAGTAGACATTCAAACAGTGAGACTATTAACAGTTCTGCTCAACAATCTAACAAAAACAGTAGTATGGTCATCTATCTTCCACACTTAAACATACATGCAGTTATATCCTTTAGAGCACTTTCTTTTGCTCTCTCTTTTACAGTAGCAATTATGCATTTTGGGTTTTATTACTCCTACAGTTCTTATTATTTTTTTAAAAAGAGAATAAAACAAAAGAGGGCAGAACAAAGCAGATCAGAACAGAACAACATAAGCAACACAACACTTTACAACAAGACAACCAGACATTAACTGTAGTTGTCAAAATATCTCTTTCTCTGCTATAGTTGAGCATAGTTTCAGATACAATAATATCAAACATAACACAATAGTATAAAACCGTTCAAGAGAATGAAAGAATTACAGGACATTCTGAACTGAATAACTATGATCAATGGCTATTATAATATCTCATTTTGAATAAAAAGATTTGTTTATACTATCACATATATTAAAATCCAAATAAGACACAACATGATAGAACC
>PVJX010048836.1:0-11318 GCA_004027295.1 Dolichotis patagonum
ACTTCCTGGGGGTGAAGTACGGGCTATGGGCTCAAACAGTCCCAGCCCAGATGCCGATCTCCAGGCATTTCCCTGTGGATGAAGGGCAGGCCTACCAGTCCCAAACAGTCGCACTGAGATGCAGGTCTGCGCAGACTTTCAATCCAAACAGCCCAGGCCACTGTACGGGTCCGAGAGTTTCGGGTCCCAAAGAGACAGGCTGAGATGATGCTTTCTGGGAGACTTCCGAAAACAGGATATTTCTTTGCTCTGTATTTGTGCAGATTAGTACTGTTCACACTTCCAAAGATGATTGCACTGCTCTCCTGATAGAGCTGCTCAGGAGAAACTGGTGAATGCAGTTCTCCAAACTGCAGGCAACTAGGTAAGGTCATATTCTTCATGCGTCAATATGAAGACATTGCGATGGTTGAGGGTGTCCAAGAATCCTTTGAGCAGTTGGTAAGACGAAATCACAGAAAGTAGAAGTGAGGTCAGCTTCAGGCTCCAATTTCACCGTTTTCATTCCTTATTGCATGAATTTGAGTTTTTTTCTTTCCTTTTTTTAAAACAAAGTTGGCCAGTGGGTTATCCATTTTATTTATTCTTTCAAAGAACCAACTCTTTGATTCACTGATTCTTTGAATTGGTTTCTTAGTCTCTATTGCATTAATTTCTGCTCTGATCTTTATAATTATGTTCCTTCTTTTAGCTCTTGGCTTGTCTTGCTTTTCTTTTTCTAGATGTTTGAGGTGTAGTATCAGGTTGTTTATTTGTGTTCGTTCTGTCTTCTTGATGTGGGAACTTGGTGCAATAAATTTTCCTCTTAGGACAGCTTTCATTGCATTCCACAAAATCCGGTAAGTTGTGTTTGTATTTCTTTATTTCCTTGTAGATATTGTTTAATTTCTTCTTTAATTTCCTCTGTGACCCACGGATTGCTCAAGAGTGTATTACTCAGTTTCCATGTGTTTGCAGGGTTTTTGCAGTTGCTTTTATCATTAATTTCTAGTTTCATGGCACTATGATCTGATAACATGCACGGGATGATTTCAATTCTTTTGCATTTACTTAAATATGTTCTGTGGACTAGTATGTGGCCTCTTTTAGAGAATGTCCCATGTACTGCTGAGGAGAAGGTACATTCTCATGTTGTTGAATGGAACATTCTATATCCGTCTATCAAGTCCATTTGTTTGTAGGTGTGATTCAGTTCTGTTGTTTCTTAGCTGATTTTCTGTCTAGTTGTTCTATCCCTTTATGTCAATGGCATGTTAAGTTGTCCTGTTATAGTTTGTGTTATTGCTTATTTGATTTTTCATTTCTGTTAGTATTTCCTTTATATAGCTGGGTGCTCTGGAATTTCGTGCATATATATTTAAGATTGTTATCTTTTCCTCTTGAAGTTTTCCCCTAACTAGTATGTAATGACCTTTTTAAAATCTCTTTGGATCATTTTTGGTTTGAAGTTCACATTATCTGCAAACAGAATAGGTATTCCTACTTTTTTTTTTGTTTTCCTGTTGCATGAAATATTGTTTTCCATCCTTTGATTTTCAGTCTATGAGTGTCCTTTTGGGTTAGATGGGTTTCTTGTAGACCGCATATGGTTGGATGTTGTTTCTTGATCCATTCTGCCAGTCTGTTTCTTTTGATTGGTGAGTTGAGGCTATTTACATTAATGGTTGTAACTGTTATATATTGGTTTATTGCTGACATGTTATCTTTCTGCTGTTGTGTCTTTAGCTTCCATTCTGTTTAATTGTCCTCCTTGCTTGGTGGTTTTATCCCCTGTATATCTAGAATGTCTTTCAGTATTCTTTGTAGGGTTGGTTTGGTTTTCATGAAGTTCTTCAGCTGTTCTTTTTCATGGAAGTATCTTATTTCTCTATCCATTTTGAAGGACAGTTTTGCTGTGTATATCAGTCTGCGTTGGAAGTGGGTTTCCTTTAGGATTTGAAATACTTCACTCTGTGCTCTTCTGGACTTCATTGTTTGTGTTGAGAAGTCTGCCGTGATTGTGATAGGTTTTCCTTTATAGGTGATCTCTCTTTTCTCTCTAACAGCTTCTAGTATTCTCTTCTTATGGTGGATTTCTGGGATTGTGATTATTATGTGTCTGGGTGTAGTTTTATTTTGGTTATGGCTGTTTGGAGTTCTATATGCTTCATTAATCCATATGTCAGTTTCCATTCTTGTGTTTGGGAAGTTTTCAGCTATTACTTCTGTAAATAGCCTCTTCATATCATTTGGGCTGTCCCCTTTTTTCATTTATCCTTATTAATCTTACGTTATTTTTACTTGCATCATCTTGCAGGTGTTGAATTGTTATTTCCTGATTCTTTGTTATTTTTAAAAGATAGTTCCTTTCCTATTCACTGACTGCAATCTTATCTTTGAGGTCTGAAATTGTATCTTCACTCTCACTGAAGTGGTTTTGGCAGCTTTCAGTCGAATTTTTGATTTCCTGTATATCTCTTTGAATCTGCTTCATGTATTCTGTCTTTGAATCTGCTTCATGTATTCTGTTTGTTTCTTATAGTGTTCTTTAAGGAAATCTATCTGTGTGCTTTGTTCCTATGATTTTTTAGCTGTGTCTTCACTAGATGTTCACTATTTCTTTCACTACTTTTATCATTTCTTCTTTTACCTGTGCAATTATTTCTGATTTGAATTTCTCCACAGCTTCCCCTAGTTGCTTCTTTATTTCAGTTGATATCATTTCAGTCATTTTAGGTGTATGGCTTCTATTTTCTTCTATGTACATGACTCCTAGGCTTTCTTGGGATGTGTTGGAGATTTGAGATTGCTCTTTGGTCTTTCCTTTTGTCATTTTCCTATATTTCTTTGCTTTGAGTGTTGTTCCAAAGCTTCCTCTGGGTGTGTGGTGAATCACTTCCCTTGCCCTCAGCTCCTGGAGCAGTCCCGGCTCCCCCATAAGTTCTTGGCTCCCTAAATTGAAAGGTGAAAGATGGGCATGTTGAACTGGGGCTGGTGGAACCTCCAGAGCTCAGTCCATTGTCTTTGGGAGCTCGCTAGAAACTCAATCACTGGGAGTGCAGGTCTCCAGCTCTCCCCAAGCCAGCCTTAGGGCACTGGGACTCACCTTGAGCAGTTCTAACTCCCCTGCAGGCTCTTGGATCCACAAATTGAAAGGCAGACTGTTATATAATTTCAAGTCAGGGATTGTGATGTTTTTAGCTTAACGTTGTTGCCCAGAATTGCCTTTGCTATTCTAGGTCTCTTCTGGTTCCAGATGAATTTTAGAGATAATTTCTCCTGATCTGTGAGGTGTTCACATAGTATTTTGATTGGAATTGTATTGAATATGTATGCCAATTTTGAGAGGATGGCCATTTTCCCAATGTTTGTTCTTTCTATCCATGAACAGGGAATCTATTTCCATTTCCTGAAATCCTCTTTGATTTTCTTTTTCAGTGTAATGTCATTTTAACTATATAGACATTTTATTTCCTTTTGTTAGATTGTTTCCTACATATTTCATTTTTTGCATTCCATGTCAAGGGTGTGGTTTGCCTTACTTCTCTCTCAGTAATTTTATTGTTTGTGCAGATGAATGATAATGAATTTTGAGTGTTGACCTTGTATCCAACTACATTACTGAATTTGGTTATTATGTGTAGGGTACTTCCAATGGAGTGTTGGGGGAGTCTTCTATGTAGAGTATAATGTCATCTGCAAATAATGAGAATTTAACTTCTTCCTGTAATATCTTTATTCCTTTTACTTCTCTTTCTTGTCTAATTGCTTTGGCTAATGTTTCCAGAACTATATTGAATAGGAGTGGTGATAATGGACATCCTTGTGTTGTTCCTGATTATAGATTGAAAGTTTCCAGTTTTTGTCCATTTAGCAAGATTTAGTCCTTGTGTTGTTCCTGATTATAGATTGAAAGTTTCCAGTTTTTGTCCATTTAGCAAGATGGCTGTTAGTTTATCATATATGGCTTTTATCAGATTGAGCTAGAGACTATCTATTCTGATTTTCTGTAGGATTTTTCTTTTATCATGAATGAGTATTGGATTTTGTCAAAAGCTTTTTCTGCATCTATTGAGATGACCATGTGCTTCTTGTCTTTGGTTCTGTTGATATGGTGTATTACATTTATTGATTTGTGTATGTCAAACCAGCCCTATATTCTTGAGATGAATCCCACGTGATCATGGTGAATAATCTTGCTGATGACTTGTTGCATTCTATTCACCAGTATTATATTGAGGATTTTTGCACCTATTTCAGTAGAGAAATTGGCCTGTGATTTTCCTTTTTGGTTGGGTCTTTCTCTGGTTATGGTAGAAGGGTAACACTTGCTTCCAGGAATGAGTTAGGGGTGGTTATTTCCTTTTCAATTTAATTGAAGCATTTGAGGAGTTTTGGCATTAAGTCTTCCTTGAATTTCTTGTAGAATTCAGCAGTGAATCCATCAGAACCTGGGCTTTTCTTTGTTGGTAGGTTTCTAATTACATTTTCATTTTTATTCACTGAAATTGGGTTATTCAGCAGTTTTACACCTCATTGATTAAGCTTTGCTAATTCATATGTTTCTAGGAATGCATCCATTTTGTCTGTGTTATTGAATCTATGAGAGTAAAGGCTATTGAAGTAGGTACTGATGATCTTCTATATTTCCACATGGTTTGTAGTGATTTCGCTCTTCATTTCTTATTGTATGGATTTGAGTTTTTTCTTTCCTTTTAAAATTAAAGTTGGCTAGGGGTTTATCAATTTTATTTATTCTTTCAGAGGACCAACTCTTTGATTCATTAATTTTTGTATTTTTTTCTTAGTTTGAATTGCATTACTTTCTCATGTGATCTTTATAATTTCCTGCCTTCTTTGAGCTTTGGGCTTGACTTGTTCTTTTTCTAGAAGTTTGACATGCAGCATTAAGTTGTTTGTGGATGCTCTTTTTATGTTCCTAATGTGGGAATTTAGTGCTCTAAATTTCCTTCTGAGGACTTTCTTCATTGTGTCCCATAGGTTCTGGTAAGTTGTATTTGCATTTTTGTTCTATTGTAGATATTGTTTAATTTCTTCTTTAATTTCCTCTGTGACCCACTGATTGCTCAAGAATGTACTATTCAATTTCCATGTGTTTATGGAGTTCTTGTGGACTTTTTTTGTTGTTAATTACCAATTTTATTGCACTATGTTCAGGTAATATGCACAGAATTATTTTATAGAATGATGCATGTGTAGCTGAGAAGAATGTGTATTCTGATATTGGGTGGAACACTCTGTACACATCTACTAGGTCCATTTTTTCACAAGTTTGATTTAGTCCTGTTGTTTCTTTGCTGATTTTTTAGATGATCTGTATCTTTGTGACAATGGGATGCTAAATTCCCCTGTTTTAACTATATTATTGTTTATTTGGTTTTTCATGTATATTAAAATTCGTCTTACATAGTTGGGTGCTCCCATATTTGGTGCATATATATTTAGGGTTGTTATCTCTTCCTGTTGAGTTTTCCCCCTAACATGTATATAGTGACCTTTTTAATCTCTTTTGTTCATTCTCGATTTGAAGTTCACATTGTCTGAAAACAAAATAGCTATCCTTGCTTTTTTCTGGGTTCCTTTGGCATAAAGTATTGTTTTCCACTCTTTGACTTTTAGTTTATGAATTTCCTTTTGAGTTAAATATGTTTCATGTACACAGCATATTGTATTTTGTTTCTTAATCCACTCTGTCAGTCTGTTTCTTTTTATTGGTGAGTTGAGACCATTTACATTGATGGATATAACTGATAAGTACTGACTTATCACTGTCATGTTATCTTCTCTTGTTGGTTTTCTACTTTTTGTGTTTAGTTATTTGCTCTACTTAGTGATTTCTTTTTGTTGTTGTTCTTGGATTTGTAGCTATCTTTGTCTCTTTCTAGAGTACCTTTCAGTATTCTTTGTAGAGTTGGTTGGTGACCATGAATTTCTTCAGTTGTTTTTGTCATGGAAGTATCTTATTTCTAAATGTATATTCAAAGATAGTTTTGTAGGTTACATCAATCTAGGTTGAAAGTTGTTCCTTTCAGGATCTCAAATACTTCACTACATGCCCTTCTTGACTTGAAGTTTTCTATCTTAAAGTCTTTTGATTCTGATAGACTTTCATTCATTGGTGATCTGTTTCTTTTCTCTGATGGGTTTTAGTATTCTTTTATCCTGCTGAATTTCTTATTTCATAATTATTATATGTATGGGTGAAGATTTATTTTGGTTATGATTAATTGGGGTTTTGTATGGCTCACTTATCTGATTATCAGATTTTTTCCCCATTTTTGGAAAATTTTTGGTTATTCTTTCTGCATATAGTCTTCTCAGGTCATTTGTATTGATCCCTGCTTTTTCATTGACACCTATCATTTTTATATTGTTTCTCTTTGTGTCATCTTTCATCTGTTGAATTGTTATTTCCTGGTTCATTGTTATTTTTAAAATATCTTTTCTTTTGTGGTTGTAATCTTCTATCCTGTCTTCAAGGTCTGAGAGTCTATCTTCAGCTTCATTCAAGTGGTTTTGCCAGCTTCCAATGGAATTTTTAATTTCCTGAATATCCCTTTGGATCTGTTTCATGCATTCTAATTCTGTCTTATATTATTCACTCAAGTTTTTCATCATTTTCTTATGTTCTTATATTTTTTATTTAGATCTTCCTTAGAAACACACAGCATTTCTTTCATAATGGTTTTCATTTCATTTTTTATTGAACAGATCATTTCTGACCTGATATGCTTTATAACTTCATGGAATTGTTTCTTTACTTAATTCACTATCATTTCAGAAAGTTCAGTTGTTCAATTTTCAGTGTCTTCCATTTAGTGTGTCTTGGGTGTTCTCAGTTGGCTGAAGGAATGAGACTGCCTCTTGTTCTTTTATTTTCTTTTATTTTGTCCTTTTCCTCTGGGACCCATGTGATTGGTCAGGCACCCTCCTGATGGATTCCACTGGAACACTGCACTGGCAGGGTTTCAATCTTCTGATATCCCCATGGATAGCTGGGGTGTTTCCCTGACCTAAGGCACCAGATTCTTGTGCTCTGTAGACTGTGAGGCTGGTTCTGTGTTCCCCTGATATACTACACTGGGTTGCTCTAGGATGCTGGGCTGGGCAGAGGTTGGATTTTCTTGCTGCTAGCAGGGACACACTCCAGGAGTGTGTTTCTGGGGCCTACAACCTGGTTGAGTCAAGTTGAGAGACTCTGGTATCCAGGTGGCTATTCAAGAACCCTCCCCATGTGCCACTAGGACTAGTGCTTGGCTGGGTGGAGTTCAGAACCTCTGGGACCCAAGAGGCTAGGCAGAGCATGACCTCAAGTGTTGCACTGACTGGACCTATATCTGGGAGGAATTTAGAGCCTCTGGAGAGTGCAGCTAGCCAGAGCCCATCCCTGAAGTATGGTACTGGGTCCTTGTTCCTGGCTAGGCAGTTTTGAAACCCTGGGACCACTTGCATGACTAGCTGAACCACACCACTGAACCACAGAGATAGGGCCTTATGCTCTGTTGAGTGGAGCTCAAATTCTCCCAGACATTCCCTGATGCACCAGTTGCTCTGGGGCTCTAGGCTTCACTGGGCACAGTACCCCTGTGACCAGTGAGGCTGGTTGAACATTCCCCTGATGGATTGTGCTGGGTTGCTGGGATGGGCAGAGTTCAGATCCTCTGTGAAGCTCACAAAGACACACCCTTGGAGTGTGGTGCCAGGGCCTTAATCCTGGCTGGGTCAAGTTTAGAACTTCTGGGACCCAGGTGGCTAGGCAAGGCATGACCCCAAGTGTGGCACCCCTTGGACCTTGACTCCAGCTGGGAAAATGTTACATACTTAGTTTAATCTCTGAAACCTGACTCACAGAAACCATTTTCTATTTTTCCGTATCTAATGCCGTGCTATAGTAGTACCTATATGAACAACTCTTTGTTGCTATGGATCCTACAGATTCTTATAAATTTTAAATCTTATACAATAGATGTAGCCTTGCATAAATATGCAAAGTTTTATAAGATTTATATTCATATTTTCTTCAAAACAGGAAGCTGAGAGTCTCTAGGATGTCAAGAGTTTTAGTAAGGCATTCTTAGTATGTGTCCCCAGTAATCTTGATCTCAGTTTCAACATGACATGAGTACATGAGGTTCATAAAATTCATAAAGTTTGAAGTGTTTTAAAAAGATTTACTGAATATCATAGGTTCAAACAATCATGTGTTCATAATTGTTACTATACTGAAGAGGCAGAGTTGAAAATTTGAGGTATTATTGAAACACCTTTCAATAATGCTGAAGAGTTCAGCATATCACACTGAGATAAGGTATTGTCAACTTTTTCATGTGCTAGAAGAAAAGACACCAGGTTTTGGGACTACATATCAGCATTACTATCTGAAATGAGAATATCTATTGCCCTGGTATATAATGGAAGAATCTGAGAAAAAGTAACAAGCTCTTTGCTGTTAGATAGTACCAGGTTCATGTTATAGCACACCTACAACACACACACACAGAGATTGAATCATGGCCCATGTAGAGATCAAGGAGATGTTTTAAAATGGTGTTGTACAGAGGAAAATTTCCACTGTGTTGCTTCATTTCTAGAATTTCTAGGCTCCATTTGAATTGCTGTCTTCACTGGCTGAGAAAAATCTGGAATTTACCTTCTCAGTCTTTAAAATGTCCATGGAGGGTACATATGGTTATGTTACTTAAAGAGGACTTTGGCCAAAAGAAGATAACTACCTCTGACCTGATCAGAGCATGACTATAGAAAGGTACAATCCTTCCACCAGGACATAAACTTCTATGGCAGCAGGTGAAAACAATAAACCAAGTCTCTGAATCAAAGGTTGTGTGTGACACAACAGGAAAGTTGATGGTACTATAAAACTGGATGCTTACTAGTTGATGAAATCTGGCCTAGTGCTGGCCTAATACCTGGCTCATTCCATAGATTTCTGTCTGGGATTCTAGTAAAGAAATAGTAAAATGAAAAAAATCTTTAGGCTAATATATATTGCTAGCTTGAAGTTTTTCATAAAATCACAATTTTTAATACTAAGAAAATATGTTAGGAGCAACTCATTTTGCAGGCTCCATTCTGTACCTCTCAGACGGAAGCTTTCCTTCTTCCAATAAATTTTTCCTATTCTTAACATCCATTGTTCCTAGAATTCTTTCCTTGATTTTAGAGAACATTAACTTAGTATTTTGGATGTATAGCAGGTTGAGTGTTTTATTCCTTTATATCATTTGGAGGTATTACACTGAGATAGATAATTGGGCAGAGGAAGGAGTTTCCTTTTATTTCATAGATGCTAGATCATGATTCACCTAGATAATCCACATTTTTATGGTGTTATTCTTTGTCCATTGCTTATAATTGGTCATCCTTTGTCTCTTGTATAGTTTTATTAAAATTATGATAAATTTATATTGAAAACATGGTAAGTTTATAAGATTTTAATGCTTTTTTTAATGAGACAGTTTATCTTGTTTTGTATGTGTTGCATTTGGACTCAGTTGCTGAACTTACTAGTGTTCCTTGTTTTACTCATTTGATTGCTGTGGTTTATTATGTTAGCATTCACAGGGAAACATAACTTTAGAGGATCCCCTACCAGTCTTTAGTTTAAAAGGCTATTGTTGCAGAAATCTAATATCAAACCAAATGGAAGACCATTTGCACAGTGAACTTGGAAGGAAACAGTTCATTACATTAGTGGGCTGGTGGGACCAAGTTCAAATCACCAGCTCCAACTGAGAGTCAAACAGACACATTTATGCACATTTTGTGAGCAGGAAGTACAAAAACTGATAGCAGGTTATCACATAATTGGTTACAAGATTCAAATTGTGTGTTGTCAGGCAGATGTTTCAAGCAGATTAATCAGAGGGCGTGTTTATCATAGTGTGGAAGAAAACAGGGAGGAGGTTGGGGTTGAGGGGGTGGTTGAACTGAAGCATGTCCTTGACTGGTTTATCTTGGTTGGACAGTCCTTGAAAAAGAATATGTTTACATGTCAGATAGACAGAGAGTCCAGGTCAATGTGGTCGTATTGAGTCAGGCTTAACCATCTCTCAGTTGCAGCTGTATGGTCAGCCAAGGGTGAGTCTAATGGTTTGATTATATGTTGGGCTAGGTAAGCACATCTTGTTTTAACAGAGCATCAGAATTGATTTTTAACTTTTCTGTCACACTATAGAGTGGGTCTTCTTAAATAAAATCAGGCTCACACTTAGAAAATATACAGGAGATTCCTTCCATCAATTAAAAGTCAACAGGTTGGTGGCTGTTCCTAAGTACTGAAGGACAGGTTTCACTGGGACAGACTGGCTCTGATCCTCCTGTACACTCTAGAGGAAATATGGAGCCTGTTCTGCTTCAGTTTCCTTTCTGTTCTGGTGTTCTGTTGGTAAGTAGGCAATCTTAGCTCTTGGGATTCCCATTCTCAGCTTTTCAGGCTGGGAATGATGACTCAGGGACAAATTTTCTCTATAACTCACTGCAAACATGAGAATAGAAGACTTCCTTATTCTTGGCTTATTTCTAATATTTTCCTGCTGCCATCTTGTACTTTCCTTTTTTGGAGGCATGGAAGATTAGAGAGAAGAGAATGCTAAACTGTTGCAAACTTTTCCTCTTACTCAACAACAAAGAGAAACCCATAGAAAATGAGCATTTGCTAATGTCAAAGAAAGGGAAGTCATCTTAGATGAGGCTGTATACCCCATCTCTAGGTGAGATGAAACATTGTAATTTGTCCCATCCAGGAGAATACACACATGTTCTGGCTTAGGGTTCAGGGAAATTTTACTTCAGGAGGTTGAACCTAAGACACAGGAGAAAGTACTAACTTCTGGGTTAAACCAGAAGGAGTTATTTACAAAACAATACACTTATGGGACCAAAACATATTTAGCCTCAGGGAGGATCTCCAACCTTTCTTCTTCCTCTTCTAGGTCTAGTTATCATTTATGTGCATAACAGAAAACACTTTTATAATAAGTTATGGACTGTAAAACCTCTACTATAAACTTATAAAACACTAGGCAATGGTTTTGCTCAAACTTTTCCTACCCCTTATAAAACTTTGACAAACAGTGGTTATTCTGACAGCTAGTTAAATGCTCTTAGCGCAGCTGCCACTCTTAAAGCAGGGGACAGATTTCTTCAGCATCTTTTGGTGACTCTCCCTTGAAGCTATGGCCAATGGAATGTTGACCAAACAGATAGCTGAATTCCTTTCTGGATACCAATCTCTGGTTTCTTGAACCAATAGAAACTGAGAACAATTGAGATGTCATGACAAGGGCTGTGTTCTGGTG
>PVJX010048837.1:0-11295 GCA_004027295.1 Dolichotis patagonum
GGACTAAATAAAATGAATTATAATACATTTCAACACTTCCCACACAATGGCAAGAAGTAATTTTAAAAATGTAATAAGTAGCCCATAAATATTTTTAGAAATAATTTTATGAAAGGCTAAGAAAAAGACAGTAAAATTTCTTCCCATTTTCTGAAGCAATTCTAGGAGCCCTGCATACTTCATGAGTTCTTCAGTTGCATTGTGCTCCCCAAATTAATTCAAAACATTTACCTTTCATTGTTACTTTGATTTCCTGAAAGAGCCGGAAGTCACACAGTGCCAGCACCAGTGAAGCAGGTGAGTAAAGTGGTATGGTAACATTTTTTCTGATCCTGCATTCTTGTTTCATGGCACTTGGCAGGAGCATTTGCTGTATTTTTGGTCATTTCTTGGAAAGCGCTTCACATGTAAGGACTTCCAAGGCTGCTTCAGAAAGCAGAAAAAACAACAGGATAAATGCATGAGAAGCAAGAAGTATATGAGAGGTATTAATGGTGATGTGTCTTTACTGTAATAAATTCTTTCATTTAAACTCATACCATATTTTTAATTAGTTCTTATATGACACAATCATATAAAGTCATATTCAGAAAGTTTTGAAAATGCCATTTTTTGTTTTGAGGTGAAGGTTATTTTTTAATTTGGCCCAAAAATATATTATATATTTCAAAATTTTATTTTACTGTCTTGGAGCATTTTTGCAATATAACGAATACGTTCATTGTGAGGAGTTGGTACACATAAGAACACAACTTGATCCTTTATATTTTTTTCCCATAGTCTCCTTCCCCTCCCCCTCTGTCTTAGTGATTTTTTACTCACCACTGAGACAAAATACCGGATGACCAAAGTTGGGAAAGGAAAGGTTTATTTCTTACAGTTTTTGGAGGTTTCAGTCCATTCTCAGTTGGCTCCAAGGCAGGGTGGCATGGCCAGGCCGCAGTTCATGGCAGCTGCAAACAGGAAGATGGAAACCCACACAACAGAGAGATGCGCCTTCTTCCAACCATTACATTGTATGCTGGCTCCACCCTTAGGCCGGTGTAGCATTGACACCCTCAATTCCAGGGCTAGACAATGAACCAGTCACAAATGCAAAATGCAAACACATGAGGCCTGGTGGCCACCGACATAAACCATGACACTCTTCATCACACTAGCACTTTTTAAAAATTTGAAATAAAAAAAGAATAAAAATGATAATACAGTGTTTCAAAACAAAATAATAGATTAACAATGGTTAGTATATTGTGTATTATCTTCAAAGTAGTTGCTCAGATTATAAGATATAAGTATGAAAAAATGATCAGACAAAACACAGACCATTCTTTTTGATAAACTAAGATATTAGTAATATGATTATCTATCATATACATGCAATCTTTACCCTTCTTCCTATTTTCCTTTCCCCCATCCCAGTTCTTTCCTTCTGAGCTGTTCCTTCCACTTTCACTTCCACTTCCACTTTCCCTTTCCCTTTTTCTTTTACAATACCTGTTATACATTTTGGATGTTTTACTCTTTCAATTTTGTACACTAGGGAGACCAATATGATGTTTACATATGAGAGTCTGATTTATTTTACTTATGAATATCATCTCAAGGTGCATGTATTTACCTAAAAAAGCCTCAGGTTTATCCTTCTTTAATGTAGTACTCCACTATATAAAAATACCACATCATTTTATCCATTCTGCAGTAGATGGGCATTTGCACTGGTTCCAAGACTTAGCTGGTACAAATTATGCCACTATAGACCTGAGTACACAAACGTTGCTGTAGTTTGATGCTTTCAATTCTTCTAGGAAAATAACTAGAAGAGAAACATCTGAGCAGAATGGGACCTCCAACCCTAGTATTTTTTTTTTTAAGAAATTGCCACACTGACTTCCACAGTGGTCTTAGCAGTGTATGTTCCTACCAACAGTGGAGTAGAGTTCGTTTTTCCCCACAGCCCTGCCAGAATTCGTTATTGGTTGATTTCTTGATGGCAGTGATTCTTTCTGGAGTGAGATGGAATCTCCATGTTGTTTTAATTTGCGTTTCTCAAATGATCAATGATGTGGAACATTTTCTCATATATCTGTTTGACATTTGTATTTTTTACCTTAGAAGTGTGTATTCATCTCAGATGCCCAGTTTGGATTAGGTCTTTAAATTTGGGAGCCTGTTTTTTTTTTTTTTAAGCATTTTTTATATTTCACTTTAAATCTCACCCAAATTTAAGGCAAGCTATTGCAGAATTTGTACATAGTGTTGGGAGTTACTACCATTTGCGTGATTTTTAAATTTATTCTTTAGTCTATTTCCTGATTTATTAATCCACTGTCTCCCTAGGCAGGGTTACACTTTCAGATACCTTTAATAAAGTCATCAACTTTGGATTTTCATCAATTTCCAACATTTTCTCTTAATCAAAAGTTTTAGAGTAGATGTAGCTTGTATTGATCAGTCTTCTAGCTCATAACTATTTTTTAATCTTGGCACATTTCATAGAAGTGGCTTTTTCCTTAGAAAGGTTCAAAATTTTCAGAAAAAAATATATTCATATACGTCTAATTGCAGTTATTCCTCCCACGTCATAAGACAGAGTGTGAACAGACAAAGCAGTGAGACGTGGAAAATATTATAATTTAAAACATCATTTAATACACTGTTTTTCAGCTTTCCAATACTGTGGCAAAATGCCTAAACTAAGCAGCTTACATATTATATCAGTTATAATTTACTTATTAGTATTTAAAATGTAGCTCAGGCAAAAATATTGTAGTGCAATTAATGGTATTGTCAAAGTTATTTGAGTTAAAATAATAGTGTGACTGAATGACGTTAACATTGGGAGCTAGGTAAATGGAGTACAAGGACTCTCTGCACTAACAGTACAACTTTCATGTACAACTGGAATTGTTTTTACAAAATATTGAAACTCAAAGCAAAATTATAAACAAAGCAAATCAAATTGTTATTTGAAGAACAATATTGGTTAAAAGTAGGCAGTACTATAAAGTATTGTGGCCAAATAATTCATAAAAGAACAAGAAACCAGATGTAAGTAAAACACAAAGATTTAGAGATACTGGTGTTCAGGAGAGCATTAACCCCAGGCTTTCATCTGGATTTCCATCTGTAGCTCCAGAGTAGTTTTACTTACTACTCACTGATTTGTAGCCTCATATTGACTTGGAGTCAAAATTAATGTGAATTTAAAGAAACATAGCAAGATAGTACTGATACTGAATTTTGAAACAGACCTCAATCTTGATAGACAAGGAGATATACAAATATATATATATATATATATACACATATGAATTCTGTGATCACAGACACGACAATGTACTACACCATGCAGCTAGCAATGGTGATATCAAATGTTTAGTCAGGAAAAGCTTAACACTTTAGTTTATACAGGGCTTTTCAAATATTAAAGCATATAAAATCTATTAATGCATTTGTATTCATTAAATGAGGTTTTAAAAATCCATCTTTATAAAAACTCAAAAAATACATAAAATATGTAGTGAAATGCAACTTTGATTCTAATATTATGCCTTTATGATATTTTTACAAAAATGATTTAAAGTAGATATGCCTCATATTCTTATTATTAGTGCAAAAGAACAATTATGATTTTACAGACCTGTGAACATTTCATAGATGAAGAAGAAATGAAATTGAGTTACTGGTAGAAGTACTGTTAATAATAAATAAACTAGCCAAATTGAATAATATATTAACAAATCTCAAGAACATTGCATAAAACAATTTAATAGATATAAAAAGACAAATTCTAAAAAAATTACCATTTATCATGAGATGGTTTTCTTTCCAATGTTGTAATCTATGTAATCTATTATTAAAGAAATATGATCCTAAGGATATATATATATATATATATTTCCTGTTTTATTCAGTATTAATAATTGATCACAGGTCCTTCATACTGAGTCATGGGCTTAGTTTTTTAGTTTTCTATTTTTCCTTTTCTTTTTTTCATTTGTATCTTTGGGATTTTTCTTTTGAGACAGGATGCCACAAAGTTGCTCAGATTAGATTCAGTTTTATAATTCTTTAATTCTTCCTACCAAAGGTACTACTTCCTATCCTTGGAGTATGAAAATAATGGGTCAAACTAGACACACACAAGCTAGATGGTATTTTCTTGCTGAATTTGCAGTTGTTAAATCTTTTGTAGAAACTGACAGCTTTCACCAACTTTAAAGTTGAACAGTGTTAACAAGAGATGTGTATCTCATGTAATGTTCAAAGAACAAGAAAAAATAAAGATGAATGTTTTTAGTTGAACAATGCCATTTGTTTAGGGAGATTCATTTCTAGATAATTTTAGAAATCTAGAAATATGATCCCCCTGTCTGTGGTCTAAAATGCATGAAACAAACAATAGCATAAGGGATATATTATGATATGCTTCATGTAAGTCATAGTAAAACTTTTGAAATATTCCTCACCCAAGGCAATTATACCTTATTGTATACCTTATTATACACCTCATTATAATTTTTAAAATATTACCGTTTCTTTACATTGAACTTGCTCTTCTTCATGTAAATCTAAGTGTGTGCAATTGACGAAGATATTTTATCAAAAAGGTCCCAGATAATTCACAGCATATATGAAACATCAGAAGAAATAGAATGAGCATAAGCACAGAATCCAAGAAAAGTTGTGTTGCCAGTAGACCAGTCAGTATAACAGGCAGAAAGAAACTGGTAACGATACTGTGCTATAGGAGACTGGATACTACTCTGGGAAGTATCTTCTCCATCATGAATAAAACCTAAAATCTTACTGCTCCTTTCTGTTATTCACTCCAAATACACAATTCCAGATAGGAGGATGATGAGATGTTGCTCAAATATCCTTGTCCTATTTGCTAAAGCATGAGCACAACGATTTGAGTGTACTGACTTAATAGTTTATTCACATTCAACATAAAGCAATCATTCGTAAATGACATAACAAGGAGACATCTGTGCTCAAAATAATTTACCAGCATCACATCATTTAGTCCACAGACCGTATTCAAGAAGAGAGGTCCAAGGTAAAACAAATTCCTCCATTAGTTTTCTCTATTTTGCGTCCATCTACCATATCCCCAGGGACACAAAGTTTCACAGTCACAAAACTCCTCTATTAAAAATATAGACAAAACAATGCAAAACTGAAGCGTAAGTTGGTTAAGTACTAATTAAAAGGTGGTGGACATTATTTCTATAGTTGGTCACAGGGTTGTAATTGGTAATTTAAGAATCTTTTTTTAATACTTTATGTTTCCTTTTCTTTCAATTCATACCAGCTTTAATTTTTGATCTAGTTGCATATATTATTTTCTTATTGCTGGTCTAAAACATTACTATAAATTTAGTGGCTTAAAAAACATAAATGTATTATTTTGCTGCCATGGTATGCCTTATGAGGATTTATCTTATGAGGATGAAGTATAAATGTTGGCAGGCCTATATTTCTTCTGGAAGATTTAAGGAGTGCATATTTATTTTCCTTTATCTGTAGGTCTCCTGAGATCCTAGACTTGTGACCTCTTTCTCCAGGCTTAAGGGCAACCTCATAATGTATTTCAAGTCTCTTAACTCTGACTTACTGCCTCTGACTTATCAAAGCCTTTTTCATTACACTGTGGTCACATGTACAATCAGAAAAAATATCCACCTCAAGATTCTTGCCTTAATCATACCTCCAAGTGTTCTCTTTGTTTTGCAAGGTACCATAATCACAACTTCTGGAATTATATGTTTTTATTTTTGGAGGTCATGCTTCTAAATACCCTATTATTAATTCCTCTGTATTCTCAAAGCTTTTCTGTCCTATACTTGAAGATAAATGTAGCATTTAGGTTTATACTTACCCTGGGAGGAGTTTGAAACACTGAATGGAAACCTTAGAATGATCCATTTATTTCTACCCATACTCCTTTCTAGTGCGATTGTATAGCTTGGCCACATGAAGAATTTAATACATAGAAGTAACATCTCCAATTCAGTAAAAATCATTTTTATCCTCTGATAGAATTATTTTTCTTTCTATTCTAAATCAATAAGCTCTTAATCTGTGGGCTGAAAACTTTTATGTATAGGTGATTTTGTGGAATAGAAACAAATGCTAACTCCTTCTTACATATCTTGGTTCCCAGACTTGAGTACTCTAGCTAAGGAAATAATAAATCATATGTTAAATGATGAATATAGCATGTATCTTCTCATTAAAACCTTCCTATTCCTTCAAAGTGCTGTAAGACACTCAATTTTTGTGGAGACCAGGCTAATTTCTATATATGTATATACATATAGTGTGTGTATGTGTATGTGTATATATATATATATATATATATATATATACATGTATATATGTGTGTGTGTATACATACACACACATACATATTGTTGATTCTATACTACATTGCTGTCAAAATAGTTTCCATTTATAAAATCAAGACAGTGGTCAAACACAGAGATGGCAAGTACAGGAGTTTGTTATAGGACCACTAGTTTAGGCTGAATAGACATTTTCAGTTTGTTTCCTCAGTAATAGAATCAAATTTTATTAAGAATAGCAATATGCCTTGTTAAAAGATGGTATTTATTTATGTTTTTCCCAGGTTTGATCATATAGCTAGGTTCTGTTAAATATAATTGAAGGACTTACAAGCATTTTTGCAAAATGAGCTTCGTGCGTTTAGGAGGGCCGTACCTAAACAGTCTTTTCCCATTTGCTTCTTGGCATGCAGAGATGGTGGCTGGAGCTCCAATCACAGTTCTTGACAATGAGTTGACTTTGCAAGTGTAAGGAATATTAATAAGGCAGTGAGGTAGCAAACAGAAGGGAGCAAATTCACCGGTGAACCTGAAACTATTATAACCGACATCTATAGATTATGTATCTTTAGGTGTTTTCTGTTAGAAAAACCACACCGCTATATATTTTTTAAAAAGCTGCTCTTTTATTTTTCTGATTACATATAACAACTTCTGGTTTAAACTCATTTGAAGATTAAACATATTTCTAAAACACGGATGCTTTTCCATCTGCTTTAAAGAATCTCCTCTAGGATGGACTATTTACTTAATGTGCACAGGAAACAGTTATTTTGCAAAATTTCATGAGGTTCATTCATATAAATAACTTACAGTTTTGTCCTTCTCCAATTTGTAATCACCAGAAGAAAGAAATTCCAGGTTTATTGCCATTGTATAACCAGAGTGTTGCTCATGGACCTATAAAAATCCTTGCCCCAAACTGCCTCAATTTTCTTGAGGAAAGGCAATGATATTCCTCAACTGAAATGTTTTGCACAGTAGCAGAGCTTCTCTGGAGGTATCCAGGGTGATTCTGAATGAATTTTTATACTGTTAAAGTCAAAATGAAATTGACATACACATAAGTGAGATTCCTTTTGTTTTAACCTTATTCCGCTATTGATAAATCATTTTACATGGATCCTTAAGGCTGAATTAAAGGCAGAGTGAAGTTAAATGTTGAGATTGTGAGAATCTCTTTATGACTAGTATGTGCTTTCAGAGCACTGTCAGTACGCTCTCATCCAAAGTTTTTAGCACTTGAAGGAAGAGTAAGTGTCACGGGGCACACTCCCTTTGAGGCTGTAGGTAGCATTACGCAGTGGATGGATAACTTGGATACAAAGTATGTTCACCTGTTACTACCAGCTCAAATTTTATAAGGCCCCTAGACAGGAGAATAGTCTTTTTGGAGAAAAAAATCACTTTAATAAAGAAAGAATGATTTTTTTAAAAAAAAGAAAGAAAGAAACCAGACCTTCAAGTGAATCTCTGAATGGATTTTCCTGTAGCTTTACTATAGCACCCTCTTCTAGTCCAGAATTCCCAGCATCCTCAGGTCAGCTCGTCATAAGGCTCGCTGTCAAATTTTCACCTGAAATCCGAAGGTTAACTAAAGGTTTTAAATGTAGAAGTCTTTCACTTACTACTAAGTGTATTGGAGTTGAATATTCAAATGCAATTAGAATTGCATCTCACTTGTATTAAACTAACCAGTATATGTTTAAAAACTTACTCTTCATGAAATTGAGAATTTGATATATTTATCTTTACTTTGTCCATTCATTTGAAAAGGATATTATAATACACTACAAATAACTTCACTTAAAGATTAGCAAATGGGCAAAACCTTTGAATTTTCATGGAATTTCCCACATCTTCTTGAATAAGAATGTTTCTTAGCAAAATTTTGAATAGAAATATCTTCTATTTTTTACTTCCTGCTTTTCAAAACCTTTAGAAAGCAAATAGTGGCTTAGATTGGAAGTGTCTTGCTGAGCTGCCATCCCTGCCAGGTGAAAGCAGAATGCTTTTTATATTTGCTGTTTATTGGTTTAAAGATGAGAAAAGTTATCTCTGGATCAATAATAGCATACTGATGCTAGAACTTATATTGATTTGCCTTAGAAAGAAAAACGCATTTGGAAATAGGAGTTTCAACTGGAAAACCTACTAATTATGTTCACAGTAAAAGTTCTGTAATTTTTTGAACACATCTGTCTTCTGTTTCAACCAAACTGAAGAGGTAAGTGGGAATCCACTTATGAACTTGTGCAGGTTCCTCAGGTGTTAATCCTAGAAAGATGCAGTTTTATTTTGGATTGGTCCAGAGAAATGTTCCATTAGTTCCCATTTGGTCTTCGCTGTAATCCTGGGTTTCCACAGGAGAAAAACTGCAGCTGTGTGTAATCTTAGTTAAGAGGCTGAATCCTTGCTACTCACTACAGAAATGCTATGCTTGTTTGTCACAGCCTCTTCCATGCCTCCTGGTGGACATCAGTGAAAACTTTCTACCAAAGTTCTCACGGTTATCTAAAAACAGGTGTATCAGGCAGAGTTCAGTAAAAACAAACAAAGTCAGAACAACATTGCAAGACTTACAGATACAGATAGAGAATCTACAATGAGATTTAAAACAGACCTGGATGAAATTGTAACAGAAAAAGTTAAGATGCCACAGTTAGTGTCCAAAATTGGCTCAGCTATTCCCCTTGTTTTGCTTTAATTCAAAGCAAAGTTACTGTCTGAATAGGTGCAAGGCAAGAAAGAGGAAGAGTTACAGAAAGTGTGTGTGAGTTTATTACAATACTCTTCTTCAGATAAATCCAGTTTACCTTCATTCAGAGAGATGTGTGTGTGTGTGTGTGTGTGTTAACTAACAATTGAGAAGATCTAGTATTTATTTTGATGGTTAGACCAAGTAGTCCAATTGAATGGGATTTTTGATTGGCTTATGTATCTGTTTTGGTCATACATTCCAAATGTACCTTTTTGTCTATTCATTTCATGTGTTCCTAGAGATATATCATGAACAATTTTCCTAGAATAAAGATCTGTTTTGATTACTGTGGTTACTGTTTCCTTATTGAGGTAAACATTATAAATTTGGCTTCAAAATAATAGAAATTAGGCCTCTCTACATGGACTCTGGTATCTTATCAAACTCTCGTCTTCACTTGAAAGCAGAGACGTTTTTTACAGCTATGGGATCTCATATGACAAGGTTCTACAAAACACAGCCATTTTCAAGTTTTTCAAGGATACTGCATTTCTCTCCTCAAGTATAAGAAAAAAATTATTTTCAGAAAAGAATTAATGTATCAGCCCTGAGTCCACTATGTTATCCTTAGAAAGGCCACTGTAACATTGGCTGTACACGGTTTAAGGGACTTGTTTCTAGGGAGTATCCTACCAGTTGTTGAAAACTCTTAGCGGTGCTTAGATAGTAAGATTTGTGAAAAATACTTGCTTTACCTTTGGGAATTTTGTTACACGGTAGGCGGAATGACCAGAACTCTGTGAGTTGAGTCTCTAATGAATATCTTGCAGAGAAACATTTCCCAAATGTGTTCTCACAAGTCACTTCTTGTGGAATTAAGTGTGTCCTATGTGATTTTTCTAGGAGACCACTTGCAGAAACTTGTGTTTGGTTTCCTTTGGATTTTTTCTTATTCATATTTTTCCTTTTATGATTTTTCTTTATATTCTTCTGCTGTAATACTTTGTAGTCATGCATCGAGTCCCATGCCAAATCCTGTGAGTCATCTTTCTGTTTGACTGAATCTGGGGATGGTCTGGAGGACCCTCTGTATACTAAATTTTCCCAAACTTTGGTAGGGAATTTGTTTATGGTGTCTTTTAGGGAGGGAAGATTACTATATGAATTAAGGATTTAGAGTTCATTATACTACTTTTATTTCTCCAAATTAGATTTTTTTGTTTAATTTACATTTTATTTTATTTTATTTTACTTTACTTTATTCTATTTTGTTTTGTTTTATTTTTTGTATCCGGGATCAAACTCACAACTTCGCACTTACCAGGTAGGTGCTTATGCTGCTGAGCTAAATCCGCAACTTTAGTCTGTTGTTAACCACACATCATCAGAATTTACCTCTCCTTATTTTCTCCTTATTTTCTTTGGCAATTATTTGCAGGAAAACATGCATGTTTGTTTACTTAGATTTATGTTCTATATCATGAATAGCCTTCCACCCTAATTTTTAATGCTGTGTACTCTGTAATCACAAATACGACAGATAATAAACTCATCCAAATTTCCTATATCTACATGCCATTATCTATGCTAATTAAGTGTTTGGATGGAAATAATGTCAACATATCCTGACTTATGTAAACAGAAACACAATTTATTAGAAGCCTTTTGGGTGTGGGATTCATAGAAGCAAGGAAATTCTAGGAAATTCACTCCAGAAACCTAGGAACAATCAGGGTTATTTAAGTCACTGAATTTATGAACCAGAATACGAATCAGGAAAACGGGTTCATTGCCCTTTGACATTGCTGTTGGACATTATATAAAGCCACCTCCCTGAAATATGACTGTTACAAACAAGAAAAAAATGTGAAACTGTTCTTTTCTGTTCCTGATTTTAACTGATTTATTAAGATCCTGGTTAAAATTTGTTTGGCTAAACTTGTTGCCCATCCTCAAGCATGTGATATTTGAACTTTTTAGTTCTTGTAGCATTTTCAGTGGTGTACTGATTGTACTTACCTAAAACTGTTAGTTTATTACAGGACAAAAATAATAGTTCTGAATTCCGTTACTTAACAAGCCTAAATTAGTTCAAATAGGAGGAAAAGCTCAATGTGTGTTAACTATGGTTCCAGGTTTGTAGTTTTTCTTAAAAAAAAAATCACATCCAGGTTTCACTTCCTGAATGACATATTTAATTGTGAAAGGTCTCTAATCCGCAGTAGTGGCTCCTCATTAGTGCAC
>PVJX010048838.1:0-11338 GCA_004027295.1 Dolichotis patagonum
ACTTTACATGCTTTAACTTTGTAATTTGAACAACTATTTCCAAGAAGTCAGTATGTAATTAGTCAAGTAATAATTTCTTAGGTTTTATTGTTGTACTTTTCCTTTTTTCCTTGGAATACTGTATGGTTGCTACCCTTTATTCTGTTTTATTTTGTTTTGTTTTTTCCTCTTTAAATAAAATTATAAAAAAAAATTTAAAAAAAAAATTTAAAAAAAAAATTTAAAAAACAGTCTAGAGATGGAGCTCTGTGCAAAGACTCTAAATTCAATTCCCAGTACTGCAAACGAAAAGTTTCAAGGCACAATAATGAGTTTATGTTCAAATCATCTGAGTTTTAGCAGGGGAGAAGAAAGACAACGTTACTGCAAAAATATTTTAAGAAATAATGGCTGCAAATTCTCCAAATTTGACAAGAAGACAACGTATAGATTTAATAAACTAGAAAGTCAGACATGAAAGCATACACTTGTAATCCCAGCACTCTGGAGGCTGAAGCAGGAGGATCACCAAGAGTTCAAGGTCAGTTTAGTCTACGTAATAAATTCAAGACCAGCCGGAACTACACAGCAAGACTCTACCTCAACACACACACACACACACACACACACACACACACACAAATGGAATAAAAAGCTGAGAAAGTCTCAAATGAAATAAATCCAAAGAAATAAAAGAAAGGAGAGGAAAAAGAGAAATACAGAACCAGTGATACAGCTCTTGCTGGGCACGTACAAGGTCCTGTGTTCGATTCCCAGTACCAGGATGAAAAAAAAAAAAAGAAATACACACCAAGATATCATTAAAGTTCTGACAAAGAAAAATATCTTGAAAGAATCCAAGAGAAAGCAAACATTACTTAAAGGGGACACCAATTTGAACGATGGCGGATTTCTCCTCTGAAACCATGGCAACTAGCAGGAAGAACCTCAAGATTTTTCAAGTACTAAAAGAATAGAATTCTGAATTATGTGTTCTCTATGAGGCAAAAATATCTTTCAGGAATTGAGGAGAAATAAAGGCATTCTCAAGGGAAGAAAAACTAATGAGAATTTGTTGTCAGCAAACCTGCCTTAAAGAATGGCTAAGGAAATCCTCTAAATAGAAATGGATAACAGAAAGGTGCTCTGGGATTTGGAAAGCAAAAAAAGACCCTGGAATAAGTAAAAATATGAGCAAATGGACTACCTTTCTTATGGGTTTCTTAAGTCATATTTGATGCAGACAACATCTGAAGCAAAAATTAGAACCTTGGTATGGTGCAGATTGTATTTGGAAAAAACACTTAATTCTACTCAAAATGTGGGCTAGGTATGCTGGGTATAGGGACAAGTACCTGCAGGGCTAACTACGTAGGAGGTTGAGACAGGAATATCAAACGAGTCCAAGGAGTTCCAGGTCAGCCTGGGCATCCTATACCTTGTCTCAAAAATCAAAAGACAAAAAAACTGAGGCGGTAGAGACCTAAAAGGTAGTAACTTCATTACTGAGATTTGGAGGTCACCTGGCTGAACACAATACATTGTTAGTTTCCCACTAGCTTTGTGGTAGATAGCACCTCCAATACACGAGTTACAATGATAATGGTTGCTTAGGCTACTTCCAGAGACTTGAAGGCTACTTCCAGAGACTTGAAGTCTACTCTTGCTGAAAACACAGACCCTTCGCCTGGGTGATTCAAATGGGATGAGAGCTCTGGACACCTCTGCCCTCATACTGTGTCTGTCTCTTTTCCTAGCCTAACCTTTGGGTCAGATTCTAACCAGCTCCACATATAAACGTGGTGGTCCTTCGAGACATATTGTATCCAAACCTGTAACACAAGATTAACTTGACCTGCATGCTTAGCGTCTCTCCCAACCCTTGAAGGCTCAAGACACCTACCAACCACCATGACAGGAAATACCAGACTGCGAAAGGGGTGAAATAAGGCAGCACCTCAGTTCCTAGATCTCTGCCAGTCCCCAGAAATGACATGAATATCCCTCCCCTTCGCCTGTCTCCTTGCCTCATTATTCCTGTCTTGTATTTGCAATTCCCCAACTCCTTGGAGTTGAGAAGTTGATTTGTGAGCAAAACTCCTTCTTCTCCATCATTTGGCCATTGAATAAAGCTCTTTCTGTGGAATTGATTTTTCTGTGGAATAAGCTTCTGGACCTGCATCAATATGTATGGTGTGATTTTAAAAAAATACTGTGAATGTTTAAAAAAAACCAAACTCCAGGCATATGCCACCATAACCAGCCCGTTCTTGCTGCTTTCTAAAGCAGTTCTGGAAGTCTCTCTCCTGAGTGTCTTTTGCTGAGCTGTGGTGGCTGCCTTGATGTACTAAATTAATTCAAAGTATTCATCTTTCATGGGCAGTTTGACTGAGGAAGCCATAAGTCACACAGTGGCAGATCCAGTGACTAAGCAGGGGAGAGGAGATGCTGTAATGTTTTTACGAGGCTGTCTTTCTGCTGCATGGCACTCAGTGTCAGAATTCGTCATATTTTTTATCACACCTCCCAAAGACACTCAGGAAAGAGGACTTCTAGAACCGCTCCAAAAGTGGCGGGAAGGATGGGATAAGTGTGTTGGAAGTGAGGGGAGAATTTGGAGGGAAATTAATGGCAATGTATATTTTACTGTAATAATTTTTAAAAATTTAAACATTAACCATATATTTTGATCACCCTTCCTATATATATTTTGACACTATTAAAGTAGTTATCATGGCAACCATTGAGAACACTATAGAGGTATAAATAAATAAAGATGGAATCCTAGAAAATGTCAAATAGCTCACACAAAAGTATTAAAGGAGAAATAAGAAACATTCAATGTGTGTGTATGAGTGTATGTATGCTTAGTTCTCTGTGAATTCTGTCACATGTACAGGTTTATGTAACCATCCCAGTCAAAATACACAAACACTTCCATCACACAGATCTCTTGTGTGCCCAGGGATAGTATTAGACTTTCTTGGATGCTGGTTTTAGACCTGAAATTTAAAAACAAAACTAACACACACACACACACACATACACACACACACACACACACACAAAGAGCACCAAGTTTGCTCCACGGTGCTGGGACACTCACATTTGGAAGTCCTGTGCTAGGACAGCACTGCCTCATTGCTAAGACCGGGCGCCCAGCAGCTGTGTGGGAGCAGGGGTAAGAGTGGGTGGGAGGGAGGTGGCTTTCTCTGTGTATGGTCTCCTAAAGTGACAAGTTTGGGGGAATATTGAAGGTGCAATGTTCCAATGATCATTGTTAAGTCTCTGATGAAGATAGAGGAGGAGGCAGTGTGAAAGTCAAGCCCAGGCTATTCTGTGGGTGATATGACCTCAGTGGTCAAATGAGAGGTAAGGGGAAGTGACTAAAGAGGGAGCAGCTTTTCCTGCGTCGTCTCCTCCACCTTGCACAACAACCTCACAGGCTTCCCAGTTCACTGGAGTTAGGATCTGGCCACACCTCTGTTTAACAGCGGCTTAAAGAATATCTCAAGGGGTTCTAAAAGATCCTAGTGTCTGTACTAATATTGGAAGCCTGCTTCTGTCACTGGATTGAGAATAGCACCCCCCTTCCCTGTGCCACCATCTCCACTGCAGAACTGCTCATCCCAGCATTGCTGATATTTTGGGCTAGATAAGTCTTTGTTGGGGAGGAGCAGGGGGCCACGCTGTGCACTGTAGGAACTTTAACAGCACCCTTGGGCTCTACCCACTAGATGACAGTAGCATCCTCCTCATCCCTGTTGTGACAATTAAGACTGCCTCTAGACTTAGTCAAATGTCCCTCGGAGTGGGGTGGCTTCACCCCTCACTGAGAACCACTACTTTCGGTGACTGGCTTGGTGCACAGGGACTGGGTTTTGTTGCAGCTGGTGTGACACCATGGAGCATACTCAGGAGGTTGACACAGTCTCCTTACCCAGAGCCTTACCTCTCCGGGGAGCAAATACAGCCTACCTGGTTTACTAAACTATTTCTCCCAGTGGTTTCTCTCTGACAGATCAGTTTATGCTCTTCAGTGGGTGATATGACCTCAGAGGTCAAATGAGGAGGTAAGGGAAGGTGACTAAAGGGGGCAGCTTATATTTAAACTGAAATAAAGTGGCTTCCAGAATCCTTTCCAGGTTTCAAAACTCTCTGCATTTGCCTGTTTAGGGGCAAAGTTAGATCACTGGGGGAAGACTCTGCCTGGGTTAAGAATCTAGCACTGGCTGTGCACTGGCCTCTGCATCAGAGTCCCCAGCCACCTGGCAACCAAGGGGCTAAGTGGATCCAGGACACATCTCCACTGATTCATCTTCAATAACCTGAGTCACCACCTGACATTTACTTGTGCAGTATCCCTCCTTAATAGCGCGATATATTTATCCACTTCCCAATTGCTGCTCCTCTCTCTGGAGCCCAGTGGATTAACTCTCTGAGCTGGAGCCCCAGAGACCTTCTCTGGTTCGTAAATGCACCACTGAGGTTGTTCGGCTACTATTCATGCTGTTTTCCTCCTCTGAGATCACCTTCCCCTTCCTGCCTTCTTTCCTGTTCGGTGCATCCCTTTGTCTCCCACCCCTTCCTGGACATCGTCCCAAACCAGCCCGTGGTCTCCAGTCAGGATCTCAAGACACTTTAGACTTCAGGTTACTGGGTTTAGCAAATGAATCTACAGTATGCTCTGTTAGCCTTGAATTTCAGATAAACAATAACAGCAAAAGAGTTTAGTATAAGTATGTCCTACATATTGCATGAAATATACTTCCACTTAAAAACATATTTAAAATTTATTTGTTTTTTTTTCCCTATCAGAGTCACAGGTAACTGGGTATTCTGTATTATATTAGGCAAACTTACTTTGACTTTTCCTTCACGGCACTGACCACAAGTTGAAACTGCGTTTCTATTTGTGTGATTAATTCCATGAGGACAACGGCTATGTTGGAGTTTATTTTCCATTTTCTTCCTGGCTTTTAGCCCTATGCGTTGGGCAGAGATAGCATGGAAGGAACTCTACAAGTTGACTGGATGAGTGTGAGGAGGAAGAAGGGAGAGAGGAAAAAAGACAGGGTAGGACTGGAACCCATGCTGGGTATGTTCTGCTGATAATCAATTGATTATAGATACCAGGAAGCACCATGCTGTTTCATATATCTGTGGTGTTGCTCATTCCCCTCTTCATGCCCTTAACTGAGCCCAGGGGTCGTTCCTGTCTGAATGCCTTCCTGGGACTCCCAGGCTGAGTCAGAAGCCTTAGGCCTCCCAAGGAACCCAGTTTGTTCCCCTAACGAAGCATATAGCACATTGTATAATTATCTGTTATTGTGTCTATGTCACTGGCCCATAAATTCCTGGAGGGTAAGAATGGTGTCTCATCCATCTCAGGAATCCTGTAGGCTGGCAGAGTTGGTAAATTGTTCAGCCAATATTCATTGATGTGTTGAGATGTCAAGCTGACTGCTGCTTCTCAGTGTAGCCCACACAAAACAGCCCTTGTTTGGGCCTTGGGCCTTCAGGCTGAACTGGGCACATCATCACACTGAAAACACTTGAACAAAACAAATGACAAACCTGCCTCCAACCATGAGTACTGGCTTTTGTTGTTGATGATGATGATGCTTTTGTTTACAGATGGGAAAGGTTATTTTGCTCATTCCAGAACAGAAGAAAATGTCTAAATGTTCCCCCTTTGAAATACGCAGTTTCTCTCTGTGTCTCTCGGTCTCTCTCTTTCCCCTCCCTCTTTAATGTTCTCCCCCTTGAGTCTCTGACTTCATTGCTTTCTCTCTCTAGCCAAATGGCTCCAAAGTCCCCAACCCCAACCCCAGCCCCATACTTTTCATTTTGTGGCTCTCTGTCGTAGGTAGGGCCAATAGAATCCCACTCAAAGAGTCTTCAATCCACTCAGGGAATCTTCCTTGGAAGCTGGAGAAGGCTAGGGGAATCTTTAAATCAACAGCTAGCTAGGGCTTCCTCTCACACCAGAAGATGGTACTTTCTACCAAAGAACAGAACTGGCAATAGGGTGGAGAACTATTGCTAAATCAAAGACAAAGGTGTAAGAATTCTCACATCAAGACAAGAACTTCTGAGAAATAAAGTATGGCAAAACACAAACCAGCAAAAGAAAAGACTAGAAAGGAAAGAAATCAACCTTGAGTATTAATACTCTGAAGGTCAAAAGTTCAAGGGTTCAAAAGAAGCTCTTAAACAATCCCCTATATCTCAAAACAACAGTGTGTCCTTCCTTAGGATGTTTCCTTTTCATAGCTGCTATGATTTCTCCATCACAGCTGCCATTTTGGTGCACTTGGACACGATGGTATCTTAGAAAAGCATGGAGAAAAGCCCACAGCTAAAGAACCTGGGAAGATTCCAAGGGATGATCCTGAAAACGCAGTCTCCTTAAGCTTTTTAAGCACTGACTCTTGCTTCCAGTTGTATCTTGTCTCATTCTTCCAAATAATTGAGTCATTTTCTATAACTATAAATTGTTCTTTATCTCCAGTAACATTGTGGGAGTTAGGGTGGAGTGTCAACTTGATTGGCTTTGGCATCTCCCCAGGGCAGCAATGGAGCACACTTGTCAGTCTGGGTGTGTCACAATGGCGTAGGTAGCGTTGGAGTTTATGTCTGGTACCTTGATCCTTCCTCTCTGGCCTGTTTTCCTAGTCTGTTTTCCAGCTGCCATGAAATAAGCATCTTTGTTTCACCAAGACCTCCCACCATAATATTTCTCCCTAGGAGTTAGGTCACCACGGACTAAATCCCTTAAAACATGAGGCAAATCAAATCTCCCTCCTTTAAATTGTAGCTGTTGAGTATTGTGTCCAGCAACAAGGAAAGCTCACTATACAAACACTTTTTGTCTTACAGTCTTTTGTGAGTGGCACAGTCACTCTTACTCTCTTGTGTTTATTTGCACGGCACGTATTTTTTCTATCCTTTTCTTTTCAGTCTATGCATGTCTTCAAATCTGAAGTGTTTCTCTTATAGATAACATGTATTTGAAACCTCAGTATCAATCTCTACCTTTTGTTGGAATGTTTAATGTTTACATTTGATGTCATTGGACATATAGTTGCCATGTTTCTATTTTTTTCTACAAGTATCTCTTTTGTTTCTTTGTTTCCTTCTAACTGCCTTCCTTTATGTTAAATCAGTGTTTTCCAATGTGCTATTTTGATTCGTTTGTGTTTTTAAACTGCATTATTTTCAGTTGTTTCCTTAAGGGTTGCTCTGGCATTTCTTTCAACTTTTAATTTTCATTACATTCTCACATATTGTAATCAACTGTTTTATTTCACAAAGATGAAGCAATTACATGTGTCTAACTCTGTGGTAGACAGAGGAACAGGTTGTAGAGTATTTTCCCCTCGAAAGAGCGGAGCAACAAAGTCGGCCATCCTAATACACTGTGATTAGTGCTACACTACACTGGATGTGTGGAATAAATGTGGTATCCATTAGAACCAAAAGAAGACAAGTTGATTCAACTTGTAGGGTCAAAACACTTTCATGTAGGCAAAAAAGCCCAAGGTATTTGTTAATGAATAAATAAGACAGAGTGGTGAGGTAAGTGGGGACTGGGTGTTCTAAAAGTAGGGGAAAAATCTGAACCAACACCTGGAGGCATAAATTGTGAGAATTGAGTAAGTCAAGGAAGTCAAGGAAACTGGATCAAAAGCCTGGCTGGGCATGTGAGGGGAGAGGGAATTAGAAATGCACATTGCTAGCAGGGTGTGGTGGCTCTCACCTGTAATCCCAGCACTCAGGAAGCTGAGGCAGGAGGATCATGGTTGTGAGTTCAAGACCAGCCTGGACTACAAAGTGAGTCCAAGGCCAGCCTGAGCTGCATAGTGAGACCCTGTCTCAAAAAGACAAAAAATAAATAAATAAATAAAGACAACAACAACAACAACAACAACAACAAAAAGCACATTTCTGCATATCAGAATTTTTGCTCATCCTGAAAGTAATGGCAAGCAATCAAAATTGGCACACAGTCACACTTGCATTGTAGAAAATGACTGTGTCAATTATTTGGAAGGTCCATGATACAAGATTCAGAGCTGAAAGCAAGAGTCAGCTGCAAGGAAAAATTGAGGGTGCTGTTAAATTCAACCAGTTGGCTTGGAGGTAAACAAGAAAAGGAACCAAGGTACCCTAACTCCTTGTCTGCTGCTTTTCCCACCATATCAGCTAAATTATGTTTTGTTTTATTCTCAAAGACATAAGTTTGGATCTCAGCATTAACCGTCATAGAATGAAGTCAAACTTACGTATCTCTCACACTTTAAACCTTGTCGACAGCCTTTTACTCAACAATTCCACTTTTAGGAATTTTATGCAGAGGAAATAATTTGGCAAATGTGCAAAGGTAAACACACACATTTATTGCAGTACTCTTTATAAAAGCAAAAATGTTATAGCCTAAATGTTCACCAACAGGGAATTAGTTAAAGAAAAGAAAGATATAACCAGAAACTGTAAAATTATTCAGTCCTGACAGAAGGATAATTCTGTATTACTATGTCATAAAGGATCATGACATAGTGAGTGAAAAATTAAGCTGTATTTAATATACATGATGTCATCCAAACTATTGCTATAGTTTGTATCTGGAATGTCCAGACTTTTGAGTCCCCACCCTCACACTATGGGGAAGTGGTGGAAACTTTAAGAGCAGGGGCCCAGTAAGAGTCTTCAGGCCACTGGGGTTGTGCTCTTAAAGGAGATGGTGGGGTCCCAGTCTCTTTCTCCCTCTTTTGTTTCCTCCTCTTCACTACGTTCCCCACCATGAAGTGCTACCCCCCACAGCCCCAGAGCAATGGCATCAACCAGCCATGGGCTGAAGGAAACCTCCAAAACTGAGCCACAGTAAAACTTGTTTCTGTATAAGTTGATCATCTTGGATAGTCATTAGAGTGACAAGCAGCTAACAGGTTATTTTTTAAATATACGTATGTTAATCTATGTCCAAAAACAACTTGGAGCATGTATACTTCATTTGTGATGGGACAGCAGTTTGAAGGCAGAAAAGGACATTTAGTACTTTTTATTCTTCTGTATTGTTTGAATTTTTATAATGAACATCTATTCAGGAGATTTTCTAAAAAGCTTATGCATCGTATCTATGTAGCCCCAGCAACAAATACCAAGAAATTAATTTAATTTCTTGAGTCTCAGCCACCTGATGAGAAAGGAAAATGTCAATTTCATAGCCAGAAATTGGTATTAACAATAGCCAGATATTAACTATGGACATTTCAGAGGATACTGTGGAAGAATCAGGCCAGTGGTTCTTGACTTTTGACAACAGGTTAAATGCCTTGACAGTGAATATTGTTTTGAAGATGCATTTCTTAAAACACTGATAGAGAACATTTTAGAGCTTTCAGTAATAGGGAACAGCCCACGGTGGCACACATGCCATAAGTTCACCACCATTTGCCTTAAAACAAAACTGTTACCTGCCTTAATATATAGTTACCATTAACATTATTTTGCTGGTTTGATTATTATGCATCCAATACCCCAGCTCACTCTGTGCAGCCATTTCCCTCCTCTGGGGCACCTTCTTGCTGTAGCTACACTTCAGGATCATAGTACCTGGCTTTTAAGCTACAGGTGAGAAGTACAGAGACCTGTGTGTTGTTGGCCTTCTCAATATTTGTAATCTTCACAAAGCAAGGCAGTGGTAGGATATCAAACTTCCTGCACTAAAACTAAGACAATCTAGGAAGCCAGAATGGTTGAACACCCTTGTAGTGGTCATTGTTGGATATTTTTTCAGATGGCATTTTCTACTCTTCCACTATGCATTTTAGCTTTCTTTGTTGCAAGAACTTGATAACGTCACTGTTGCTGCATCCCAAGGAGGCCTATCAGATGCAGCTTTCTGATCTCCCTTTTTTGCTGGCTCAGTCTTTCAGTGTGTTCAAGGCGTAAGACAGCAGTGATTTTGATGTGATGTCCTGACACAAAGTTATTTACAGTCATAAGCCTAATTCATTATCTCCAGAGATCTGAACTGCTAAATGACTTTTGGTGGTGTCCAGACACAGGCTATCTTAATATAATAGCATGGAGGAGAGAAGGTCAACCCAATGGAAAATAGGTAGGGCTAGAAACTCCACAGGTCCTCTTCGTTCTTTCCAACAGATGGTTTGAAATTAGCTTGTTAGGATGTGCAGGCTTCACTGCCCTGCACAGTAAGAGTTAAGATTTAATCATAGGTCATGGCTCATTTTACAATGACTAGAAGTCAGAAGATAGAAAAAAAAATTAGGTGTTAGCAGAATGAGTCACAAGTCTGATACTGTGGTCTGATTTCAGTACAAATTGTCTTTGCAAAATATGCTGAAACATATTATAAACTAAATGTGTTTGTTATTTCAATTTAAAGGAATAGGAATTAGTTCTCTAAACTAATTCTGGCCCGTTTTAGAGGGGGGGTTTTAAAATGCTATACTCAATAGCTGGGTACAGTGACCTACGACTGTACCCCTGGAGGCCAAGGATCACTTGAGTCCAGGAGTTTGAGACCAGTCTGGCAACATAGCAAGATCCCTTTCAAAAAAGAGGAGGAGGGCTCTGGGATATAGCACAGGGGTAGAGCACGTGCCAAGCAGGCACAAAGCGCTGGTTTCCATTGTAGGAACCAGACACACACACACAAAGTTAAACTCCTATGAAACTGATAATTTTTGGCCACAGATGCAAAATTTCATTTATTTTAGATTACTTCTCTGGTTGCAGGCAGTAGCTTACACTCAGTGGATCCTTAACAAACACCATAGACTGAGTTCAGATGCCTTGAGGTGTGGAGCAGAGTTTGTTATTATTCAATTAGTATTAAAAAGAGGCGTTGTTGGTACAGAGGTGAGCATAGCTGCCTTCTAATTAACGTCAACTGAGGCTTTCGCAGTTAGGGAAGCTTATATTTCTCCTTTAAAATTGTGATAAAAATGGGGAGACCTGATATTTCTCTTGACAAATGCAGAACATGCTTGAGCTTAATCAAGTAATAGAAGTTGGCATGTGAGAAGAAAAAAAACCAAACTTTAAAAAAAAAAAACCAAACAAACAAAACAGAAAAAAGGGTAGCAACAATACAGAATTCCAAAGGAAAAAAAGAAAAGAACAACAACAACAACAACAAAAAACCACTAAGAAATCACTAATTGATAAATTACATACTGTCATCTTGGAAATAGTTGTTCAAGTTACAAAATTAAAGCATACAAAGTAGACATTCAAACAGTGAGACTAAACAGTTCTGCTCAACAATCTAACAAAAACAGTAGTATGGTCATCTATCTTCCACACTTAAACATACATGCAGTTATAT
>PVJX010048839.1:0-11318 GCA_004027295.1 Dolichotis patagonum
TGGGTCCCTGGGCTGTGTGGTGGCGGGGCTGCCTGACATCCTGGTGCTGAGCTTCTGTTGGTCACAAGACAGAATCCGTCAAAAGCAGCCTGGGGGTGTGTGGCTCCACAACGCCCTGAGGCCAGGCTTTCATTAGCTGGGCCCTGTGGCCAGGGGCCTGGGGACGCGGCTTTGCAGGCTGCTAATGACATCTTTGAGTCACTGAAATCAGGGGCAGTGTAGGTACTGAGGAGGGTGTGAGAGCCGGAAGAGGCCGGGGTCAGGTTGTCATTCAGTGGTGACCAGCCCAGCCCCGGGCGGGGACGGCACCCGCCAAGGTCACGGAGGACATCAAGAGGCTCGGGTCCTGGAAGGAGACCAAGGCAGTTTCACCTCGTCCTGCCCGGTCAGGACACTTGATGCTTTCTTTCTGCGACTCTGCCTTAGTGTGGGCCTCCAGTGTGGCATGGGAGGGAGCGATGTGGGGACATTGTCGTCCCCTTGGGATTAGCGGGAGAATGTTCTAGTTTCTCACTGCAACGGGCTGGGAGATGGTGAAGTTGCTTTTGAGATTTTAAAACCACTTTATTTAAGAAAAGTTAAACACACAAAACTGAAATTAACACACACCCTAAAACCCTCTTCCTTTAATAGGAAGACCCTTCACGACAGGTATTTGGATTAAGCTCAGCTTTGAGTTTGGGTAACTGTGACATCCGCACCAACAAATGCTGGCAACTTGATTTAGTTAATTAAAATCATAAACTCAGCTGCATGAACATAATGTACAGGGAAATGAAGGTCAAATTAATGCACAAGAAATACAAGGAGCTGTTAACGATGAAACATGCAGTACTCTTGTTCATTAATTTAGCCTTCGTTTATTTTATTTTATTTTTTTTTATTTTTACAAAAATAGTGTCTACACTGTGTCGGGCTACACATCAGCTTTTTGTTTTCTGACATAAACATCACACTTCCAAAAAAACAGTACCGCTGCTATAAGTGAAAAATTAAAGGAAAAAGCAAACACAAAAACAAATTCACAAAACGCCAAACAGAAACACCTTTAAAAGGTAGCTTAAGCTGAACATCTTTTTCTATGTAAAACTGAATGAATAAAAATAAAAGCTAAGTCAATTTGCAAGACGCTAGGAAATAGGTTAGTGAAGGAAATACCTCAGAACAAACTCTGCCACTACAAAGTAACCTATCTTTACTATCAAGGGCTTTACTATCTTATTGTCAAGGGCTACCTTGACAGTAGCTAGGTTTTAAAGTTGAAAACAAACAAAAAAAGATCTCTAACAGGGATTGGTGGTTTGCTTTCAGGTTCCAGTGAGTAAGTGTGAGTCAAATCCCAAGTTAGCACTGTGGGTGGGGGCTCGGGATTAGTGCACGGCCAGTTCACCACTGAATGAAGCAGCTTCCACCCTGGGAAGTGCCTTATGCACTAAATGCTGAAGGAACCATGCAACGTTAAATGGATGACAGTGTCATTCTGCTGAAGTCACACGACGACGACAATGATATCTTCAGAGGTGGTGTTGACTGCGGGCTTGGAGGAAGGTCCTTCTCCAGCGGAAGAGGTCTCCTTCTAGGTATAGTTTGCCCAGGGGAGGATTTGAAGCTCACAAACGGGCATGAGTGCCTTTCCTACATCCATTGCTGTGACCCTGCCTGTGGGCATCGTGGGTCACCTTTCCTGAATTTCCAATGCTTGGAGCGCACCCCCACTCCTGGCGCGCACTAGTCCTGGCTCACACTTCTTAGCATCAGCTGTGGTATGTGGTTTGCTCCTACTGTGCCCACGGGCTCTGCGGACATGCCACTGAGAGTCATGGGTCTCTAGCTTTCTTACAGTGTTTTGTTTGGTTTTGATACCAGGTAATTCTGGTCTTAGGGTATGGTTTAGTAAGTCTTCCCCCTTTTCTATTTTATGGACTTCATCCGTGAACTTGTCCGGGCCTGCTGCCTTCTCTTTGGAAGGTTATTAGTGGATCTAACTCCTTCAAAGGTGTAGGTCTACTTGGAGCTCCTCCTTCTTCTTGGCTGGGTTTCAGTAGACTGGGTATTTTAAGGAACTAATGCATGTAATCAAGTTATCGGATTTGGGGGATTAGAACTGTTTATCCACTTATTATCCTTTAAGTGTCCATTGTCCCGTGGTGTGACCTCTCACTTCCAGTATTTTTGTCTCTCTGTCTCTCTGCCTTCTCCCCCCCTCTCCTTTTCTCTGTCTCTGTCTCTCTTAGCAGCAGACAAGTTGATGTTGTCACTGCTTCCTCCACCAGTTTTCTCTGTAGACTCCCTCTCTCTCTCTCTCTCTCTCTCTCTCCTATTCCACTGATTTCTGCTCTAATTCTGATGATCTCTCGCCTGCTGCCTGTCTTGGGTTTCTGCCGCCCTCCCGTCCTCCTCGCCAGGGTGGAAGCGAGTACACTGGCTCAGACCTTCTGTCCCGTCTGCGTGCACAGTGCTATACATTTTCCTCTCACAGCCGCTTTCACTTCTTCCTACACAGTTTGAGAAGCTACATTTTCATCTATTTCAAAATATTTTTCTCTTTCTCTTAAGAGTCCTTCTTTGACCCGCGTGTTACTTAGAAGCATGTTAATAACGTGAGATGAAAGCTTTGATTTCACCTCCGCCGACTCCTTCCGGCTGCCTCCTGGTAGGGGGATCCAGTTTCTCATCTGCTGGTTTTCATCTCTAAAGCTTCTCTTTTGGCGTTTCTTGCACCGCGGGTCTCCTGGCAACAGATCCTCTCGGTTTTTGCACAGCTGAGAAAGCCTTTATTTCTCCTTCATTTCTGAAGGATAATTTTAGAGAACACAGAACCCTAGACGGTGTTGTTCCCTCCAGCACTGCTGCCGCCCACCCTCTCCTTGCTCGCCTGGCTTCTCAGGAGAAGTCAACTGTGATTTTCATCTTCATGCCTTTAGGTAACAATTTCCCTCACCCCAGAATTTTCAAGATGTGCTCTTTATCTTTGATTTTCTGAAATTTGAATTTGATCCATGTTGGTGTTAGGTCGTTTTCTCTTGTTTTCTTTTGAATTTGTCCTGCGTGGTGTTCTCTGAGATTTCCTGACGTGGGGTGTGACCCCAATTTGAGGAAGATTCTCCGTCATTCTTACTTCAAACAGTTCTTTCCTTTGTTTTTGTTCTCCTTCTGGTGTTCTCATCAGTTATACAATATACTTTTGTAATTATCCTACAGTTTTGGGTTTTCTGGTTGTTTTTCTCTTTGCTTTTCCATTTTGGACGTTTCCGCTGCTGTCGTCTCAAGCTTGTAGATCCCGTCCTCAGCCACGGCCAGTGAACCACCGTGCCCGTCCCAGACGGCTCCTGGCGCGGAGGCTTTTGACCGTATTTCTTTTTTCACTTTCCCCTTCGAATACCCACCTTTCTTTCATGTCACTGTGTCTCCGAGCGCCGAGCGCTGCTCACGTTTTCCTCTGCGGCCTGTTGCCCATCGTTAAATCCCAATCTGTTGACTCCGTCTCCGCTGCGCATAGCTCTGCTTCTTGTGCTCTCTCTGCCTCTTCAAACTGTGGTTTTCACCTTGCAGTTTTTTGTTGCAGGGTGGGCACAAGATTTTCTTGTATGTTTCCTTCTAAGAGAACTACAGTTTGAGCACTTGCATTTATCCTTTGGACCTATTCAAGTTAACTTTCGCATATGCTATGAGATAGTGGTTAAACGTCATTCTCTTGCATGTGAACATTGATTTTTCTAGGACATTTTATGCACAAGACTAATCTTTTCCCAATTAAGTGATTATCATAGCTGTTACGATTTAGATTTGAAAGGCCCCCCCTCATGAATGGGTGGAGCTTTTGGGGGTGACTGGACTTGGGGTGCTGTTTGCATCATTGCCTCAGTCTGTTATTCACTGATGTGTTCAGAGCTGGAGTGCTGCTGAGAGGTGGGGTCTTGGCCGGAAGTGGTGGTCACGGGGGGCACAGGACCTGGAAGGGTCACTCTCACCCCCAGACCCTCCTTCAGCCTTCCTGCTTCCTGGATCATTAGGTGAGCAGGTTTCCTCTGCCGCGCATTTCCCTCATGCTGCTTCTGCCTTGGGGCCAACTAACTGTGAACTGAATTCTGTAAAACTGTGAGCTAAAGATAAACCTCTCTTCTTTTGCATTGAGAGTGTGAGGTATTTTGTCCCAGTGACAGGAAAGTGAAAAATACAGTATCTTTGTTGAAATAAATTGACTGTAAGTGAAAGAATTCTTTTTGGGCTCAATTCCATCCCGCTGATCTAAATGTCTTTCTTTTTAAATTAAAATAATTTTAATTCTCCTTGTGAAAACAAGTGTATAATTTTCACAAAAATATTTTTAGAAAAAATATAAAATTTACAGTTTACATATAAGTATATGTTCAAAATTTAAGGTCTGATATATAAAGTATCTCTGTATTATAGCTGTTTTCAAGCAGAATTTAGGCATAAAAACAAACATATTATTTTGAAAGTGTAGATTTATTTTACTGAAGAAACACAACAGTTGGTGGTTGAATTTTATCCATAAATTGGAAATTCTAGGTCATTGCCAAATTTTATCACTTAATGTAGTTCATTATGAAATATACTGTTATTATATAATACATTGGTATTAGACCAGTACCACACTACCTTGATTAAGATAACTTAGCAGAAAGTTTTGAAATCAAGAAGTGTGAGTCTTGCAAATTTTTTAAATTTTCAGGTTATTTTGCGTATTCAAGTTCTGCAGAAGGATTGTATGAAATCTGTGGATCAATTTGAAAGATTATTGGCATCTTAACACTATGGTCTCCTGATCCGTGGACATGGAATACCCTTCTACTTAGTTCTTTCATTTCTTTCAGGGGTGTCTTACAGTTTATAGTGTGCATGTCCTACACATCTTCTGTTAAGTTTATTTCCAAGAACTTTACTCTTTTGATGCTGTCATAGGTGAAACTGTACATTTTTTTAAAGGAAGGAAAGGTTTATTTAGCTCACAGTTTGTGGAGGCTTCAGTCCATAATCAGCTGGCTCCAAGGCAGGGTGGCCTAGCACCAGGGCAACACTTAAAGGTGGCAGAAGACAGCAAAAGCAGCCAGAGAAAAAGGGAGGAGGGGAAGAGAAGCCTCTTTTCCTTCCTTATATTGTAAGCAGACTACCCCCCCATACCCACCCCAGGGAAGGTGTAGCTATCACAACATCTTAGGCCCTCCTCTTGCACAGGCTGAGGATGTTTACAAAGTAAGGATTTTGGCTTCCTGCTGAGTCTCTTAGTTAAATTCTAAACTTCTCAAGTTGATATAATGTGTCAACCATAACAATCCACCTCTTGTCTACTTGGCAGGCAGACACATTTCTTTAAATAGATTCCAGATACAAAGACATGCTTATTCTTACCATTTCACAACTTGGACATTACCACATAGGTTTTTTTTTTTTTTTTTTGGGTACCAGGGATCAAACTCACGACCTCACGCTTGCCAGGCAGGCGCTTAAGCCACTGAGCTAAATCCCTGGCCCAACCACATAGGTTTAACAATCCTTAAGAATTGGTATTAAGTCAATCGATGTTATAGTACATTAGAACATACCACTTCCTTGGCCCCCCAAAGACTCATGCACATCTCTTTATGCAAAAGGAATTTAGTCCCTTTGCAAGAGTTGCCAAAGTCCTAAGAGTTTCAGCACTGCTCAAAAGTTCAAGTCCCCAGTCTCCTCTCAGATGTAAGGCAAACCTTAGCTACAAGCCCTGTAGAAATGAAAACAAAGTTAAACATTTCCAACGTGCAATGGCACAAGGTAAACATTCCCATTCAAAAGGTACAAATGGGATACAAAAGACTGGGACCAAAGCAAGTCCAAAATCCAACGGGGCAAACATTAAGTCCTGTAGTTCCATGTGCACCATTTGAGGCAATCTGTGGAAAATTGTGAGCTCCAAGGGGCTTAGGTGACTCTACCCCTGTAGCGCTTCTGGTGGTGACAGATCCCAAGGCTTCTCCCTTAGGCTGCCTTTACTCCTTCCTTGCAGCTTTCCTTAGACTATTCAAGTTTCTGGTTTTTTTCAAACTTCTGGGGTGTCCACTGTACCTTTGGCTTCACACTCACAGCTTCACACGCTGCCTGGCCTCCCAGGCCTTCTGAAATCGAGGTGGAAGCCTTTTAAGCCTCAGCATTTCACTCTTAATTTAATTTTGGATAGTTCATTCCTAGAATACACAGATACAGCGAGCTTTTGTAGCCTGACCTGATATCCTGCCACCTTGCTCATCCTGCTTATCAGCTTTAATTGTGTGTGCATAGGTGTGTGCTCCTTAGGGGTTTCAGTTTATGAAAATCATGTCACGTGCAAATGGATGCTTTTACTTTTCCCCTTGCAGCTGGATGATTTTTATCATTTTTCCTGCCTAATCCCCGTGACTAGGCCTTCTGGATGTCCTTGGAGTGGACATCTTTGCCTTGCTTGTGTGCGCATTTGATGTGCTCTCTACTGTTGAGTGAAGGTCTAGACCTTGTAGAGTGTGTCCACTGCCTGTCTTTGTCCAGTAGAATCGTACCCTGAAGATGCTAACTAGTTCTGTCGTGAAGCCAGCTGCATTGTCTACCCCCTGCTAACGTTATCCTACTGCTCAACCATGGCACCCACTTTCCCACTTCGGCCCGGTAGGCACAGGCTTTGAACACTTCAACCTCTATCTGTATGAGCCTGCTTTCCTCCTCCTGCAGCTCTGTGTGACCTGGGACGGTGGCCCCTGCGTGTAAAATCCACTACTGTGCTCACATCTCAGCCGCTACAGCTCAGTCCCCTGATCCACAGCCCTGCAAAGGAGGCTGGAACTGCCATCTGAATGCCTTGGGCTTGGGATTAGGCGCCAGTCCTTGCTGGATCACAAAACAGCTCTGCCAGATTCTTGGGAAACAGAGCCAGATGGCAAAGTCAGCATCACTGTCTCCAAGATGGCCCTTGAAGAGAAGCCGTTCCTCTCCCAGGTTGAGAACAGAATATGCAGCCCTGGCCTGGGCAAGACTAGGTGCACCCCATGCTCTGGGCTTCTGGTGGGTGCGGGTGGCTGCAGTGGGGACAGCATGGTAGAGCAAGTCTCTCTCACCTGGAGATCAAGAAGCGAGACAGCAAGGAGCCAGGCCCACTCACCCCCTCATGGGTGTGACTGCAGTGAACTAAGGACCGGGCTGCAGTGTTTAAAGGCTCCCTTAGAGGCTCTCAGCAGCAACACCTTGAGGACCAAGCTTTCAGCATGCTGGCCTTTGGGTGACACTTGAGGTCCACACTGTAGCACTCAGTGGCTAGGCACCACTGTGTGCTGCAGCCCGGGGCTGGGGCCCTCGGAGGAGAGATGGCCCATTTCCGCAGCTCAGAAGCCCATGCGTCCTCATGAAGACACTCTTCTATGAGAGGCCACGTCTTAGTCACTTTCCTTATGGCTGGAACAAAATTCCTGACTAAATGGAGGACAGGTGTATGTTGGCTGGCAGTCCATAGAGGGCTCAGTCCATGGCCAGCTGGGCCCAGAACAGGCTGGCATGGCAGAGGGTACAGCGGAGGAGCTGCTCACAGCGTGGAGGACAGGAAGCAGAAGGAAGAGGGAGAGGCCGGAAGGGAGAGATGCACTTCCGGGTCAAGCCCCCAGTGACCCCTCTTCCTGCCTCACCCTGCTTCTAACTGTGAGTCCCTCTAAGCTCCGTAATCCAGTTACTTTTCAACCACCCACCTTCTAGTGCATGGGACTTTGGGGGGACCTCTGCATGTAAACCGTAGCAGTCAGACACCACTGGGGTCAGGGGTGGTGAGGCCCATGGTGGCTCCCACTGGCTGGCAGATTAATGTCATGGGGGTGAGGAAAGTGAGTCAAAGATCCTCGAGCCTTTGTCCACCTGGTGACAGGCACAGGGGTGGCCTGACCAGGAAGGGTTGAGCCGTGGGGGCCGCGGTGCTGCTCTGTGCGGAGGTAAGGGACATCTCACCATAATCAGGTCTGGCTGTCCTGAAGTAGCAAACTGGCAAACACATGCAGAAAGATGAGAGAGAGCAGGAACACAGCAAGCCCTAAAGCTCCCGCCCCACTCCGCTGCCAGCAGTGACAAACGGTCTCCATTTCACAGGAGAAACTGCAGGACACCTTGCCACCCCAAGGTGCTGCAGACACAGCAGGGGCTGGGGGAGGACCCCGCTGAGGGGCAGGTGCAGCGCTTCCTTCAAAGCCCTCAGAGATGACTGCAGGGTGACACTGGAGGCGCCAAGGAGCACTGGGCGGCTGGGCCCAGGCTGGCACCTTGGAAGGCAGGGAGAGCGTCTGCACTGCTGGTGGCAGTGGAGGAGGTTTCCGGGACTCCTGCTCCCCACCAGCTGAACCTTTGGTTCTGTGTTCTGCCACATTTCGCCCTGGGCACCAGGCAGGGGCCACATGAGCTCAGGAGGGACGCAATCCTGCAAGGTGTCCTCAGCATGGCCTCGGGGCTCCCTTGGGGGGCAGGTGGAGGGTCCCTGAAGGCCTGGCCTGCCTGCCTGCAGGTTTCCTGGGTGTGTAGTTGTCCCTGTAGGAACACACTGTCCCACACTGGGCTGGGTGGCCTTGTCACCAGCGCTGTGGGCATCTACACAGCATCCTGAGACCCCGGGCCTTTGCACTGCCATGCAGAGCATGGGGCCTGTCACGTCTTCTCACAGTCCCTCCTGTCCCTGCTGCCTGCGTTCTTCGCTGCAAACTCCTCCTCATTTCTGTTGTGGTCTCCAGGGGCTGGGGGCCACCTGTATTAGTGAATCATTGTCACCGTCCCACAGCAGATCTCAGGTCTGTCCTGATCTGTGGGTTACACACATGTGCAGAGAGGCCCTGTCCTGATATCCCAGAGACATCTTCAGGTGTCCCCGATCCTTGAGTGTCCTCCCGACGGAAAGTTGACGGTCTCACAGGGAGTCTGTGTGGATCCACAGCCCGAGTGACTCCAGGCCCAAGCCCCTCTCGCCACTCGTTCCTGTCGCTTCCCTTCCACCACGTTGGCATCAGAAGCCAGACCTGGGGTGACAGCGGACAGCTGAGGACGGGACACCCAGATGCAGTTCCCTCGGAACGGGGGCCCGTCTGCACGTGGGGCCTCTGCACATCACACCCTGCCGGTGCAGCAGGTTTGCGCTGAGCCCCCAGGCTGCCAGGCTCGGGGCAGGTGGGGGTCATCGAGCAGACACAGCCTGTGCCCTGCAGGACACAGTCAGCAAGCAGGTCACAGAGGTACAGCAGCGCCTTCGCTGTGATTCTGTGTCCTGCATTCCGGTACCTGTGGTCCACCACTGTCCAAAAACAGCAATAGAACTACAGAAATAACCAGCGCGTGCCCTACTGTGAGCAGCTGGTGAAAGTTTTCTTGTGATAGTCTCTCTTATAATGGCTTGCTGTTATTATTACTGGTTGTTGTTAACCACCAACCCCATAGATAGGGGACACCTTCCGAGCATGTCATAGTTGAATAGTAACGAATGCCAAGACTCGAGGGACAGGAGGTAGAGAGGGCAGTGGCCTGAGGACTGAGAAGTGGGCAGAATGGCCGGAAGAGCTGGTGGCAGGGGCGGTGCCCAGCAGGCCCAGGAACCGCATACCAAGTGCCCCATGCGTCACTGAGGGAGGTGTGAGGATGCCTTTGGGTGCTGTCACTGTGTATCATCCTACCGGCCCTCCTACTGGGCTGGAGGGGACGCGGGGGCAGGGAGGGCCCGGGGGAGGGGCTCCTGCCAGAAACCAGGTGAGAGGCGGTGGGGCAGCGGGGAGGGAGTGTGGGGCCTGTCACCGTGAGGGTGAGGGTGGAGCGCAGACCTGCAGGTGGGCTGGTGCGGGGATCAGGAAGGCAGGGACAGGGCACGGCTGGGTGAGGAGGTGCACAGGACGCCCCTGAGATGAGCTGGAGATCAGCATTGCTGCTTAGGGGCTCACGTGAGACATTGCCTGCCAGCGGGGGGGTCTGGAGAGAGGGCCAGGTCAGGGCTGGGGACCCCGATTTGTGCCTGTCTCTGTGCCTGCAGGCTGCGTTAGGCTACCTCCTACACAGGACAGAGGGGTTTTTTGCTTCTTTTCTTATTTGAGCCGCATTCGACCCTCACTTGAGAGCTTGTGCAGTGCACGTGTGCTTCCAGAGAGACGTCCCAGCGTGCGGATGCACAGGGTCAGGGTCAACTCTGCGGGCGTGGAGCTCTGCTGCTCTGTCCTGCTGTCCCCACTCTGTCTGGTGGCCAGGCCGCATGGCTGGAGTCCAACCTGGAGTCCAACTCTTGACTCCCATTAGCTGGGGGCTTGCGCTGGGCAGGAGACAGCGTGTGTCCTCTTCCTCGCTTGACGACCACACTGGCCTGGGCTCAGGATGTCTGGCACAAGTGTGGGAGCAGGCATTGGAGGCAGCTCCTCTGGGGCTGGGTGCTTTTCCTGTGAGCCCCGTCCCCATCCCTGTCCCTCCCTGGAATGTCCCGCCTGTGTGGCTTGGTGTGCCCGGTCCTTGCTGTGTAGCACATCAGCATGGACTTGGAGGCTTACAGACGTCCGCTGTGACCTCAGTACCTGTGGTGGGTGCAGCGCAGGGGGCATTACTGAGACTTTTCCCAGGACGCTACACAAGCTGTGATGGCCAGAAGCTGGCTGTCCCCCCACCCCCAGGAATCGACAGGGAAGAGCCTGTCCCCAAGCTCAGCCAGGCAGTGGCAGCACCCCTGGCTTGTGGCTGCCGCTGTCAGCTGCCCCCGGGGACACAGAGGCTGCCCAGGCCCCTGGCCAGGTGTGCAGCCCGGACAAGCTGCTCCCGGCGTCACCAGCTGCCAGCACCCGTCTGCACCCGTCTGCACCCGTCAGCGCGGACAAGTTTCCAAAGCAGCCTGGTCTCGGGCACCATATCATGTCCCCTTTCTGTTTTCCCAGGTTAGGAGCAGGTCCCAGGCCCCTCCCCAGCTCAAGGGAGGGACCCTGTTGGGGGAAAGTGCTCAGGAGGTAGAGAGCGCTTGTCCCTCGGGGTCGAGGGGGTGCCCCCCAAGCTTCCTGGCGTTTCTTTCCCTGTTCTGTAGGAAGGGGAACACTTTGCTCCTGGAGCCTGGAGCGTGCGGTAGCAGGGTTTTTTGGCGGGGGAGGCAGGGTCAGATCGAGGGCCTTCAGACTGAGCTACAGCCCCAGCCTTTTTTTGTTTGAAGCAGAGTCTTGCTCAGCGGCTGAGCTGCCCCAGCTGGGCTTAAACTTTCCAATCCCCTATCTCAGCAGCGTGGACAGGGGAGCGTGGGAGGAGGCCTGGGTGTGACAAGAGAGGCCGGCCCTGGACCAGGGGAGCTGCTGGCTCCAGGGGTCACCTTTGGA
>PVJX010048840.1:0-11290 GCA_004027295.1 Dolichotis patagonum
GCCTCTTCACCAGGAGGGGCCCAAGGTTTCCACCAGGTTCAAGCTGGGGGCCCTGAGACAGTGGGGACTCCTGCATGTAGGCGGTGCCTGACAAGGGTGCTGTGCATCCTTCCCGGCGTCTTCCTGCCCAGGCCCCCATCCAGGTCGGGCTCAGCCTGTGTCTCCCGGTGTCAGCAGAGTCCCGCTGGGTCTGGGCAGGGGAAACCCCTTGATATCTGTCTGGTCACCTGTGCCCCTGACCAGATTCCTCATCTCCACCAGTGAGGTGATGCAGGCCTTCAGCAAAGTCGTCCGGGCTCAGTGGGTGTGGTCCTGGCTGCCTGCATCTTGCCTGTAGACTGTCCTCGTGTAGTCTGAGCCCAGCCCACCGCTCCGTCTCCTCCTGGCTCTACCGCTACGTGATGCGCAGAAACCTGTAGTGCCCCACTGCCCATGCAGTCAGAGCCTTTGCTGGGCCCTGATCCCTCCCCCAGGGCTCTGCTGAGCGCTGCTGGCATGGCTGCCCACCTGGACCTCAGCAGAGCTAGTGCAGAGCCCTCCACAGTGGACGGGAGCCAGGAGGCCCTGATTCTTGGGGCTCCGGGCCCTCCCTGAGGCCTGGCTTCTTGGACAGGTCCCAGAGGAGCCCCGCCTCCAGCTGCTTGTGAAGCAGGTGTGGTCCATGACTCAGGCAGGACAGGTCTTCCTGCCCGCCGAGGCTGTTTTTCCTGTCCCCTTGGTCTGGATGCCCGATGATGGGCCGCTTACTCCTTTCCTGGGTGCAGTTGATTGGCGAGGGGTGCTATGCAATGGGGAGACCTGTCCTTCCCTCTCCTCCTTCCCCTCATGGCCTCCCCGTCCTGCTCCAGCCTCTACCCTGTAGGATGCTTGGGGAACTCAGGCACCCCACATCAGCCACCATGGCAGAGAGAGGCCGGATTGAGACAGGTGGGGTGTTCCCTCCACTCACTTGCCATTCTGGGGTCCACAGTCTCCTCAGATTATGCACAGGGCAAGAGAAAATGTGGAAGTCACCCCAAAAACATCAGTTCAAAAAGAAAAACTTTTGCCTCTATCGACTAGGTAAACTCATCCTACCCCATTTTTTGTCATAAACATACTACATACAATTTATAAGTCACTTTTATAATTGATGAAAATACAAAGGTGGAGAGAGGCCAGTGAACATTTTATTACAGTTTTGACTGATTTGTGGCTGAAATCTGAGGGCAGGCTGTAATGTCCCATGTCTGCCTGTCGGTCTGTCTCTCTGTGCACCTGAGCTATGGACATGTGACATGTGTCCACCTTCGGATGGACTGCAGAGTTAGTTTACAACATCCCTCATGTTTATTCAAATTGGCTTGGTGCAAACGAAGTGCTTATATAAATTAAATATTTTCAGGGATACCGGAAATACAGAAACTAACCCGAAGGTTTTTGTCATTCACTTATCTGGGCCAGTCCATGGTCGGAGAGCTAGTTTAAGATTGCTGGCTCCATAAAGCCGCAGGTCTCAGGGCTGTCCCGGGCTGAGGTAACTCACAAGGCACTAAGCAGGTCGCGGGTAGTTTGTTTGCTAGGATGTATGTTCGGATGTTTTTTATTTCTTAGGAAAGCAGTCTTCTCCATGCCAAGACAGCCAGAGGCTTTTTTAAAGACAACAACCACAACAACAAAAAGAAACTAAGTAACTATGTTACTTTCTCTATTTGCCTTTAAAATGTTTTTTATTGTCATTTTGGTTAAAAGGATAACTACAGTCATAGTAACTTGTGATCATATTCAAGCAAGTATTCAAACCTTTTGACATTTTTGACAATTTTCTGGAGTCAGATTTTAGGTGACGACTTTGAGATCTCAAGCTGATTCTGAGAATCCCCCAAGGGCTCTGGGACATCTCAAAGGACTTGTTCACTCGTTGTATGAAAAACTGATGTTAAACTAATTAGTTTGATGTTATTTGGTGTTAAATTACATGGGAAATTTTTCCAGATAAGAAGTGGTGTTAACCGTCTTTATGGTACATTTGCATGGGTGCATAAGATTTCAAAAGTTATCCTAAGTTTCTAATTTCCTCACCGTCCACGGCATATACTGATGTAATGTCATTAGCTCTAATTTCAGTTACTGTCATAAAATCTCCTGGAGTAGTCAGATCTCCTTGTTGGTGGTCATGTCATGCGCTTTTCTTGGATCTTTAAGTGTGGCCATTCTAAAGCTTTTGTCACTCACAGGCAAGTGTTATGGTTTTGATCTAGAGGAACCAATAGGTGGGGCTTTTGGAAGGTGATTAGATTATGAGGGTTCAGAGTCGCTGCCGTCAGAAGGCGGGGCCTGTTGGGAAGAGGCGTGGCCTGTGGGAAGAGGCAGTCCCGGGGCATGGCCTGGAGGTCCCTCCTGGCTTCGCCTTCCTGTCTCTGCTTCCTGTTAGTCATGCCATGAGCAGCTCTCCTTTGCCAGGCCCCTCTGCCTCAGGGCCAGCAGATTATGGACTGAGACTTCTACAAATTGTGAGCCCAAATAAACCTCTCCTCCTTTAAGTTTCCTGTGTCAGTTATTGTGTCTAGGTGATGAGAAAGTGACTAACATTATTTTATTCTGATTCTTTTTTGAAAGAACTTGCAATCTGCTAAATCCCAAAACTCATCTTTGAGAGAGCCAGGGAAGAGACTCCAACAGAGTCTGCCCAAGGTTTCCTTCCGATGACCTAGGACTGTAACGCAGGCTGGGCCCATTTCCAGCTGGTCAGGAGCTGGTGGCTTCAGAAAGCTGCCATCAATCTGAGGTCCAGCAGAGCGGAATCCATCACCTGGGACTGAAGGAATTGGCCGGCAATCATAAATTTATGAGTATTTTTAAAAAACTCTCCTGGTTAAGATTCTGTTTTCCAGAGTCGAAGCTGCCCCTCCTTTCCCTTAGCCATCCACAGCTTGTGGGACTTTGGTGTTGCACTTCACAAATGCAGCAAAACTCTTTTGTTTCTTGCCGCTCGACTTCTCCAGAACCCAGTTCTGATTCTCCTGGCCAGATCTGCGTGAGTTCAGCAGGAAGCTAGAATCCCTGAAGCGGGGTGTGGTTGGAAGCTGGCGATGGCTGTGTGTGGTTGATCTTGATGGTCCAGAGACTGATGTGAGACATCCATAGGAGATTACAGAGCAATCTGGGTGTGGCTGGGCGGCCATAGGTGATGCTGGGGCGCATACCCAGTCCCCGGCCCCTTCCTCTCGGGCACTGTCTGGTCTCCGCTTCCCTCCATGACGTGAGCGGCTTTCCTGCCCCAGACCCCACCATGGACTGAAGCCTCTGAAGCTGCGAGCTGAAAAGAAACCCTTCCGCCTTCTATGTTGTATGTCAGGTGTTTTGTCCCAAAGAGAAAAATATGACTAATCCATTCACCAACGCTCAGATTGGACTATCCCACAGTCAGAGGAGCCCAGGCTGCCCTGGTGGGGCCAGTGGCCACCACGCTGCCTGTAGAAGCTGGCCTGGCCGTGGGCATACAGGCTTCTGCCTTTGGCGGGTAGCAAAGGCTGGCTCCTGGCAGGTCTGGGAGCCTTGGGAGAAAGGAATTTGCTAGTCTTTGGGCCCCACCATGAATCCTTGGCTTGGCCCCTGGCCTCAAGGGCTTGAGACTCGTGGCTGAAGTTCTGCAGGGGAGTCCCAGCCCTGCAGATCCAGGCAAGGCGTCTGAGGCCGTTCTTGCCACATTTACGCAAGCAATCTGGCCTCACTAGTGAGACAGAGATTTTTGTAGAAGATAATAACTTTGATTATCTTTGATCAAAAGGGATGACAGTTAAGATATATTTTGTTTTAATGAAAAACTGTAGGGCATTTACTACTCTTTAAATGTCCGTTCTTTTTCCTTCTCCTCTTCACTTCTTGGTAAACCTCGTCTCTCTCTCTCCATCTGCCATCAGCTGCTCTGCCTCCTCTGCCGTCACCTATGAGCAAGCTGCGTTCTGCCGCTGAGGTCCCGCCTGCCTGGCCATGACTCTCACCTTCTCTCCTGCCCCTCAGTTAGGTCAGGAGAAGCCCAGTGAGCAGAAGTGTGGGGTCCACGCTGCTGTGAGGCGAGCATGACCGTGGCTCTGGTGTTCACGCATCACCAGGGTCACCAGGGTCACCAGGACCATGGTGGACGCCGAGTCCACCTCCCTTGGCAGCCTGAGCAGTGTGAAGTCGGTGTCTAGAAAACATCTGCGCAAAGGCGCCCCCTGGCCCAGGAGCTGTGGTCTGAGTGCCAGCTTTGTTTGTCTTTTTCTTTGCACAGAAATTCCCTCATTGGAAGCCTGTGTGCACCAGGAAGCATCCTCCAGGGAAGCCAGGCTGTGCTTTATCCTTCACAGGAAAGGAGTGTGTGTGCCTGAGGCAGGAGGGGCTGACTCAGTTTCCATCTTTGCCCCTCCCGCCAGGCTTCGGGGGTGTCATTTGACCGATGCCCTGACCCCGGCTCCACCTGGACCCACTTTTCCCAGTTGCAGCAGGAGTCCTGAAGAGTCTGCTCAGGAAAACCCCAGCCTCCTGCGAGGGCCGGGAGGTCTGGCCGCCTTGGCCTCTTCCAGCAGATCTCGGGAGCCCGGCCGGCCGAGACTCACCGATTGTGCCAGGTAATCATTGTCCACACGGACGCAGGACTCCTGGGTCAGGGGGACCTGTGCGCATCTGTGGCCAGTACAGAGACAGGCACCGCCCAGGGTGCTGTTGGGAGGTGGCCCGGCTGCAGGAGGTCACTGGGCCGCGCCATGCAGGGTGCTCTTTCCCCGCTCCTCTTCCAGACACCACACAGGGGGCCGCTTTGCTCCCCTCTTCCTTCTGCCCTGACATCTCTGCCTTGGAGCGGCTCACCACGGTCTGAGTCCTCTGACACTGTGGGCCTGATACGCCTCCCACCTTTATGTTTGGGTGCCAGGAGTTTGTCCCAGCAACCCGAAAGCGGACCGTACACGCACCTTTAGGAAACGTCCCCCACTGCCCACCCTGTCCTTTGCTGTCTCCACTGGGGCCTGTGAGGGCTCCCTGTAGTGTCCCCTACTGAATAAATCCCACCTTGACAGCTGTCATAAAGGTCAGGGATATTTTTTCTTTAGTCATCATTAGTTGCTGCAAAGGATTTTGTTAATGCTATTAGAATAATGTGGCTATATACAAGCAAGGCCTTTATCTTTGAACAAGAAAACAGTTTACATGAAGCGTGAAGACACCTGGAATGGTGCTAACATACTATTCAGAATGAAAAAAGTGGTCTGAATGTGCGTGTGCACACATGGGTGTGTGAGGGATAGGAAAACAAGGTGAGGTGCACACGATTGAAACTGGGCAGGCTGTGAGGGGCTCCCTCCACCTGAGGCTGGGAGAACCTTCCCATCATAAGAAGCTAAAAACATAATGTGCATTCCTGCGGGGTTATGAACTTTATGAGGGCTTTGGAGATAGAAAAGCTTTCCCCTTCCTCTGTTCTTCGGGGAGGAAACGGCCAACTCTGTGGGGAGTGAGGAGGGGAGGCCGCCAGCCACGCCGTCTGTGGGCCTTTGCGGGACTCTACCTGAGGTGGTGTTTGTTGGCTGAGACTCAGTCTCTGGCCAGCAGGACAGCAGGAAGACCAGGAAGAGGGTCTCTGCTCCTCTATTTGCCACCATGTTCCCTCCACCGAAGGAGGAAGATCTTCCTCTTGGTCTCCAGGATACATGGAATGTCAGGGACCTGTGACATCAGGACAGGAAGTGATCTGGGGTGTTGTCAGGACCTGTGACATCAGGACAGCAAGTGAGCTGGGTCAAGCCCCTGAGTGGGTGTGGAGAGGACTGGAGCCCTCCTGACACCCTCGAATCACCAGTCCTGGGTCTATCTCAGCCCTGGGACCCAAGGACTGAAGTGGGGGATGGTGATGAGGACTCTGAGCACAGACGGGCATAGCCCGGCTCCTCTGGACCTATCAGTCCTGGGCCATGTCCAGTGCCCCATCCCAGAGCAGCAGCTGGTCCAACCTGGGCAGGGCAGGGTACTGAAGGACAGTCCTCTACGCACAGCCCATGCGGGTCCAGAGCAGACCTGACTCGGGACACACCACACCAGTGGAGTCCCCAAGATAGACGTCTCCTTGCTCTTTATTTCTGACGCAGAACCCGAAAGTATGTTTTTATTTAGGTTTTCTTGACAGAAGTGATGGTAGCCAATCTACCTCAAGGATAAGAAGACCACGTTAAACTTTTGGGGTGTCCGTAAAGACTTGCTGAGCAGAGAGGGCACTGCAGGCGTCCTGGTGGAGGTGTTCTGAGCAGGACACAGCCCAGAGATCAGGCTCTCCTGTCCCAAGTGCTCTGCCACATGAGGGGTTGAAAGATACCTTGCCAATGCCAGAGCACACCACAGTGGGGGCTCTGACCCCGGCCGTCTGCGCTCTAGTCCAGGAAGCCTGGTGACAGCTCCGGGCTTGGGCAGGGGACCCCAGCAACCTAGGCCAACAGGACTCACCAGAGCCAGGCCCAGGAGCTGATGTTGTCTCTGTTTCCTTGTCACTGAGACACAGCATCTACCACCCACAGCTCAAAAGGAGAAGAGGTTTATCATGGCTCACCTGCAGGAGGGCAGGGCAGAGGGGCTGGGTGGGGGGAGTGGAGAGACAGGATGAGCAGGATGCAGAGGGACCTTCCAGGCCATGCCCCAGGGACCGCCTCCTCCCACCAGGCCCCGCTCCTCAGCACGATCCGGCCATGAGCCCCAGAACCCAGTCACCTTCCAAAATCCCTTCCTGTGAGTGCAGCAGGCTCCAGGGGACTCCAGAGAGAAATCAGAACCGAAGTCAAGGCCTGGTGCAGGGCAGGGGTCAGTGGGTCTGGCCGAAGTTTGCTCAAGGAGGGAGAGCGATGGCATTACTGGATGGAAGCTGTGGGCAGGGAAACCACAAGTGAGACGGAACCAGGTATTGTGTGCACGCACGCACACGCACACGCACCCCAGCACAAACAAAGCCTCACTGGGAGGAGCTTGGCCGATGGCCGGTGCACTCAGCACAGTGGCCGCTGGGTCTAATGGAAGTAGCTGGGCAGTGGTGCTCCTGTGCAGGCACACTCCTCGGCCCAGCTCATGGGACCAGCAGTGGCGCCCCGCTGTGTGATCCAGGATGGGTGCTTGTTAAAACAGTTGCTCAGCACGTTTGCAGGACACACCGGTCACACTCACCGTGGGGTGCTGGCACCTAGATATCTCAACTCCTGCATCCCCGTTCCCCCCTCCCACTCTGGGTGGGTCCCATTCCTGTCTGCAAAAGATCTGCCTCCCTGTTCCGTTATCTGTCTTTTACTTTGCTCCTCTATTTATTTATACTCTAGGTTTTTCACATAAGAGAAACCATGACATGCTTAAGCTTCCGATTTTCTAAGCCTAGTAGGAAGCTGAAGCTGGAGGGCTTATTTAACCTTCTTAGGGTAAAAAGCCCTCATTTTGTGTAAAGGTTCTGCCTCTGATTTTGTCAGGATCTGGGGTGGGTCACAGAGCAGTCGCAGAACATCCTGCTGTGCAGGGTGTGGCTTGTTTTGCTGTCCCGGGCTTCTCCTCACCTCTGGTCCCTGATGGTCAGAGCCACCCAAGACCTGACAACTTCAGCGTGGAATGCACCGTGGCCCACGGCTCCAAGGGCTGCTCCTCCGGTGCGGCCTCCCACGGGAGAACCAGGCCGAGGGGTCCCTTCCGCAGCAGCTGCTTCAAGCAGTTCTGCCTGGAAGACACGCTAGCAGCCGTGGGGAGTCTGGAGCCAAAGAATTTCCACTCTGCTCTTTGCTGCCTGTTAGCCAGAATTTTATGCAACAATGCCTTGCATTTATATTTTCACACAGCATCAAAACCAGAGGGGACTTAGCAGAGCCCTCTGCCTGTGCCAGTTTATTCGCCTGGGTGGGGAGGCTCGGGGGTCTCTTCCCCGATTCTCTCAGTGCAGAGGCAGCTCTGCCCTTGGGGATGTGTTCCCCGCTGCATCTTCTGAGACAGTGGAATCCCAGGGGAGAGGAAGCACCCTTCATAGCTCTTTTTTCCAAGAATTTAAAAGAATGGGATAAGGGAAGAACAATCTTATTCCCAAGATCCCCAACTAACACTGTTCACATTTTGGAATATTTGCATTTAACTTTTAAATTTATGTTTTTCACAAAATAATATAATAATGTCTACTTGTTTCAGAGAATGCAAACCATGGAAATACAAAAGGATGAAAACTTCAAGTTGCTTCTTCCTGGCCTCAGCCACGGCCCAGGCTCTGGGCGCTCCAGGCCCCAGGTCTGCCCTCTCCAGCACGGACCCAGTCTCCCAGGTTTGCGTGCATGGCGCCTGGGCTTCCGCTGTGTTTGTGGGGCGCAGGGAAGCAGACCTCTGGCTGCATTCTTGAGCATTTTCAGGGCCACGAGGTGAGAGCTTGGCTTGCTTCGAGTGCTCGACGACCTGCACGGCACCCTCAGCCTGCCACGCCAGTGCTTCCTGGTCACTGCTGGAGGATGATGGCTCCTGGGGTGGTCGGCCATTGTGTCCACTGCAGCACTGCCCTGTACACAGCCCAGCTCAGCTCAGGCCCTGGCTCACCTCTGCTCGTCTCAGGGGATCCCTGGGGGCTCCAGATTGGGCAGCGCGCGGCTGCTTTCATTGCCTCTGTTGTCCCCTGCTGCTTGGTGGGGTGACAGGAGGACTAGGGCATGCAGCTGGCCCCCGAGGCTGGCCCAGGTGCACAGCCCCAGCTCCTGTGCTTGTCATAGCTGCCAGCCCTGGGCTGGGGTGGGCAGAGGATGCGGCTGCGCTGAGGACCTGCGACACTCTTGTTCCATAGCCTGTTTTGTGGTTTGGTTTGGTGACATGTCTCTCTGTGGGGGCTGCTGTGATGAGTGCCACATGCCTCAGATGCTGCCTGTCATGACTGCGAAGGCTGGAAGGTGACAATAGGGTGCTGTGGCTTCCATGCCCATCTTGGGCCCTGCCCAGGTGCAGACTGAAGCTGTTCGTTCTGTCCTTGTGTGGTGGACAGAGGTCTGGGGTGGCTTCTCACAGGGACAGCAATCCGTCCTGGGCCTCAGCCCATGGGCGTCCCTACTCCCGAGTTCATCCTGCTGGAGGTCATGGCATCGACACGGGTTTGGGGGTGCATGGACTGGGAGGGAGTGAGACTGGGTGTGAGATTGCTCAGACACAGTTGTGTCCCTTTGGGCGGATCTCTGAAGCCTGGGATTCTAGGCACCAGCAGTCACTGAGCTTGAACTTGAGAACCTTCCAGAAGGACACTTGGGCTGGCATCCAGCCCTGGGCTCTGGGCTGCTCTGGAAGCAGTGCTGTGGGCAGTGCTCGTGGCTGTGGGCCCAGGACCCTGCCCCGTGCAGCCGGCACCCTGGGCCCACTCCTCACCCTTGGCCACGCCTCCACCTGTCAACAGGGGAACCTCTTGGCTTCTCTGTCCTGGTGGTGTGGCGCCCTGTTTGCTGTCTCTGCAGCTCTTCTGTTTGCCGAGTGACCGCTTCTGTCTGGTAGCAGGCTAGGTACATCACCTGAACACACTCCGGGGCACTGTGGAGTGGCCCCGTGTGGTCACTGATGCCTGGCAGACAGGGGTCTTGGGTCAGAGCCAGAGATCCAGGGAGCTGAGAGTGCTTCACACTGCCCGGGCTGCCAAGCCCCTAGAACACACTCTGCACCCAAAAAATTTGGAAAAAAACCCAGGATGCTTCAGCCTGCTGGGAGGTGTTGGAAGTGCAGGACACGATGACCCTTAGACGGCACATCCTCATGACACCCCCTCCGGATCACAGATCCCTCAGAACTCGCTCACGGTCGTCTTCACTTATGATAATATCGTGCAGACCCATAATTTGGCAATGCACATATAACCAATTGTTTTAAAAACAGAAGTGACGCCGGCTATTATAATGTAAACTGTGTTCTAAATGAAAGAATTAAAGGAACGTAATTGGGGAAGTATACAAACAGTGGTTAATATGCTGTTTCTTGCGAAGACACATTACAGCTTATAATCTTCCTTTACGGGTGTGTTGTTGGTGTGCAATCAGGCGTGTGGCTGTGTTCAGGTGTTGAACTGTTCCATTAGCAGGGAAACTGCTGTTATTTGCTGAGCTGTTTATGCTGCATTGTTGCTGGCGCTCCAGCTTCTCTTTCTCCCCGAGCTCCTTCCTCTGGTCTCTGCAATCTGTGTAATTGTCTTCCTTACTTTTGTCTTTAGAAAGCTTTAAATAGAGATCCTGGGATGATTAACTGTGTCACAATCACAAAGTTCTGGAGCTTTGCAGATTAGTTGTGGAGATGCCATGCTACGCATTAAAAGGCAGAGGGACTTGGGTCTAGCAAGGGGGTGGCAGTGGGGCTGTGGCCAATGGCTCATCCCCCCCACCGTGAGGGTCCCCAGGAGGAGCATCTGTGCAGACCAACCCTGCTGCTGACCAGTGCAGAGCCACTGCAGTGCAGGGGTGTCCTTGGGGACACTGTCCTTGCCCGCCACAACCACAACAGCTGTGTCCCAGAGGTTCCTCTGCTGCAGTGATGGCAAACCTTTTAGAGATCGAGCGCTCAAACTGCAGCCCCGAGCCCCCTTATTTATTGCAAAGAGCCAACACTGCAGTTAAAAATGAACACTGAGGTTTTAGTTTAGAAAGAGCAACTCACATACCTGGCTCACATGTTGGTGAGAGGGCTCTGTGTGCCCGTGGTGGGAAGCAAGCCATAGATTTGCCCCTACTTCTCTCCTGGGAATTCCAATGGCTGGTGACAGAAGAGGAACCCAAGGGCCATGCTGTGTCCTCTGAGGAAGCAACAGGGAAAGGCTTTCCTGAGTAAGGAAACCATCTTAACACGTTTGCGCGCCTGCCCATCCATCCATCTACCCACCCCCCACCTATTCACTCACCCACCCATCTATCTACCTATCCATTTATCCATCTACCTACCTACCCACCTAGCCATCCACCTGTCTGCCCACCCACTCACCTTCTCATCCATCCATCCATCCACCCATCCACATACCCAGCTATCCACCCATCCACCCACCCAGCTATCCATCCATCCATCCATCCATCTACCCACCCATCCATCCACCCATCCATTGTCCATCCGCTCTTATTGTCCTTTTACTACGTATGTTTTTGGAGAGGATCAGAGTTCCATGTTGCTGTGACAGGTCACACATTTCTTCTGGCAGTGTAACCAAACGTGCTGGCTTAGGCTGGCCAGTCCCTTGCCTGGCTGTGAGACCAGCTGCGCAGGTTGGTTGGCAGTGGGGCTCCTGGCGGGTGGGCTCACTGTGACCGTGTTTCCAGGCTCTCCT
>PVJX010048841.1:0-11336 GCA_004027295.1 Dolichotis patagonum
CCGCTCATTCAGCCTGCAACATAGTTATCCAGACCCTGGAGGATTAAAAAATTAAATGTCCTAGTGACTGGCCATTGGGACTGATTGTCCAGTTTATAGGTTGGCCAAGGCATATTACAAAAGAATGAGACGTTTTGGCTTCAGGTCAGGAGTGTGATGAAGAGGCTTGAGCGCCTTGAGAATGCAAAGCAGGGGAGAATTAACGGGAACGAAGGAGGCAAGTTACCCATGATGACTCCAGACCACAGTCAAACCAGGGTGACTCAAGAGAAAGAGGGGACGTCTCCTGCCAGTCCCTTGAAGCCAGAACAGGGTGGGTGACAGGGCGATCAAACCATAGGTCTCCAAGATTGGGCGGCCAGCGGGGAGCCTGGCTCCTGGAACAGAGGTGAGCGTGACCAGGCCTGGGTTTTTGGCATCACAATGCTGACTGGGTCTTAAGAATGAACAAGGGTGGAGACAGAGAGCAGGGAACGACAGAGGGAAGTGTGTCACTTACCTGACCCAAAGGGAAGACTGGGTCTAGCAGCGAATCAAGGTCCCAGGGGGACGGTCAGAGGCTTGATGTCAGAGGCAGCCTTGGTGCACCCTGGAAGGCTTTGGGGAGGGGAGGTCAGCCCCTTAGGGTGGGGGACCTTGGAATCCTCCCGCATTTGGCATCAAATCGAGGCACAATAGAGCCCACCAAGGCAGGTGAGGTCGAAGCAAACAGCAATAACTTTATTGCAGACTGGATGTGGTTGGGCCAAGGGTGAAAAGACCATTGGCCCCGAGCAAGAGGCAAGGACATACTTCTACAGGGGAATTTAAGTAGGGGAGGGGGAGACCTGTTGCTAGGGCACTCTGCGGGGTGGGGAGTAAAATTTTAGGGGCTTTCCAGGGGGTGCGATGTGGGTCAGAGTGGGTTCAGGATGTGATGGGTACAGGATGTTACCGGCAGGCAGTTAGAACACAATCACCAAGTTCGGGTTGTTGGTGGGTTCTTATTCCAGGAATCCAGGGAGCAGGTGGATTCCTTCAAGTCAAGTGTGAAGCTGGGAAAAGTTCTTTATTCTGTCTGGGTGAGGGACTCAGCCTGGGGACCTAACAGTAGTATTTATTGTATGCCATTAATTGTTCTAGGCATTTTATGAATATTAACTAATTTAACCACTTCAACAACACTGAGGCAAGCGCTATTATTATCTGCATTTTACAGATAAAGAATCAAAAAAAGGGCAGAGGTGATAATAATAGAAGACACAGGAGACACTCTGAGAGTCTGAAGCAAAAGATCACAAGTGTAAGCCCTGCTTTACTAACTTAGTGACTAAGTGGGAGGTGGAACCCTGCCTCAGAATAAAAGTGAAAAAGGGCCAGGAGTGTAACTCAGTGTGAAGACCCTGGATTCAATTCCCAGTACCACCAAGAAAAAAAAATGAAAAGAAAGAGAAGGAAAGGGAAGGAAAAACATAATAACACAGTAGAGCCAGGATTGGAACCCCAACAGTTTGGCCATAGAATCTAAATTCTCGTTTTTGTTTGTTTTTGTAGCACTAGGCATGAAACCCAGAGCCTTGTGCATGCTAGAAAACATTCTACCACTGAACTACATCCCCAGCCCTTTCTAAAAAAATTGTTTTTGAGACAGGGTCTTGCTAAATTACTAAATCATCCAGCCTAGGTTTGAACTTGAAATTGTCCTGCCTCAGCCTCCCACAAGGAGCTGAGGCAGGACAATTTTTTTTTTTTTTTTGTACCAAGGATTGAACTCACAACCTCATGCTTGGCAACTAGGTGCTCATGCCGCTGAACTAAATCCCTAGCCCTGAATCTTAGCTCCTAACCAGCTTGTCAACAAGGAGAGAGATTGGCCAAGGCAGTTTCATCATCATTCACCCAGTGTCTTCTCGTGGCAGCGTAGAATGGGTATCGTGGGTGGTCATTCTGAGCAAGTCCCCCAATCACTCTGAGTTTCAGATCGCAGCTATAAAATGCAGATCTTATAAGCTGTTCTCTTCAACCATTAACTAAATTTGATAAGTGGTACTGATCTATTTGCATATATTTATTCCATTTCCAAGTACAAATACATTTTCTCAATGTTGCAGTGAAACAAATTGAAAGTTCATAGAATCAAATCCCTCAGAAGGCTCTTTAGCAATCTAGACCCTACACATATACTTTATATCTCCACCATTTTCCTCCCAAAACTGTCCTGTACTCGATTTAAATCTAATGTCTCACGTTTACTTTTAAAATTTTATCAAAACAAATAAGAAGAAAACACAGCTTTTTGAAAAGTTCAATTCAGTTCTCCAATTAACCTATACACAGTTATTATTTACAAGTTACAATCTTATTATCATTCAGCTGCTAGTTCACTCTAGTTCCTAGGATTACCCATTTTAGACATCATCGTGAACCATTTTTGATGAGTTAAGATGCAGAAAGAAACTGTAAACTTGAATTTATTTTAACGCATGTTGCCTGCCATTATCCAATTCCTTGTAGGCATCAGCAGAGACTCTCAATAAACCCTACAAATCAGAATACTTTGCACAACATGATTTATATTGAATTTTACAACCTACGCAGCAGCTTCCTGTATCCTGCTGCAATTTCTAATTACTCTGGGTTTCTACCTCCATTTTGTTTGTTCTTTATATTCAGAGATTCTCCACAAAAAGACCTAATGCAACATTTTATACTTTTATGCTGCCATTCCATCACCCACTCCATTAACTGATGCTGTAAACATGGAGAGAGCAATACCACTCACCCCACTTGGTACTTCACACACCGTTATTACCCTGACCCTTTTCTCTACAGACCCTCGGCCAGTTTTCATTGTCTCATTTCATTTTGTGATTGCTCATGTTTAAGTCCAATCTGAACTATTTAAAATTGCATGAGGAACTGATAACATTCAAATATAACCGACTTCCCATAAGGGAATGATTTTATAATTCTATCAAAACTGCAGTTGGTTTTTTCAGAAGCAGTTTGTTTTATAGAACCCCTTGCTTATTTCAAATTATGATTCCCTTGACCTTCAGACATTTGCATTTTCTTTAATATTTCTGACATTACAGGGCGGTTCTGAGATTAAACAGATATATTGCTGCCCTTCATATTTAAATATGATGGCACACTGCTCTATATGTAAGAATGGCTGGAGAGACCATCTGCAGTGATCTGCACTGTCCACCTGAATATTGCACATGAATGATGTTTATTAAATATTCTTTCCTGGCCACTGCCATCATTTATATTTGTTTTTGTTCTGGAAGTGGCATGGAGTTTATGCTGGACTTGAGCCACCAAAGACTTGAGCCAAGTCTCCAATTGTAGTATTTCAACATAATATGCCTGCTACTGTCAATTCCCAGTACTAATCTGCTCAACCTCATTACCCGCACTGGTATTGTTTCTGGGCCACTGGCTTTCAGTTGTTACATCCCTTCAGCATCTCCCGGTCATAATCATTGTTGCTGTTACCATTTCATCCTCATTATAATCACCACTATTAAGCAGAAATTCTGAATTTTTATGTATGTTAGAATGACATAACTTTTAAATATACAGTAATAACACAAGAAGGATCATTTTCTGCCCTTCAGAGATTAAATAGCTGGGTAGATTTCTCTTATCACTAACTTGCTGCGTATTTATTATTATGCCATGCTAAAGAAATTTCCATGCATGGGCAGGGGTGTAGCTGAGTGGTAGAGCACTCGCCTGGTGTGTATAAGCCCTGGTTAGATCCCTAGCATCCAAAAGAAACAGGGAAAAAAGGCAAGAAATTAACAAGTATTTTATTATTTAGCACTCAAGGTAGAAACATTTATCTGTATTTAACAGGTAATAAACTGAAATTCAGGGAAGGCAGGTAAGTTTCTTAAAGGCACACAGTAATGTATTTACCAAGCTGCTTTTAGTTCCTGTGGGTAAAGGACATGCTGGAATGGAGGGATTTACGACCCCGAGGACACAAAAGCGAGGAGTTGGAATCCATGTCTGTTTCTAGAATGTGGAGTATGTGACAAATTGGAAGCTTAAGGAGAAGAGATAAAGTCTCCCAAGTGGGTTAAAAGAAAGAGTAGGGAGGAGAAAGGCAGGAGTAACCTTGTAGAGTTCTTCATTTCATCATTTCATTAATGTAAAATGTTTCCTTAGTTTTACCTAATGCTTTGCTTTGGTTACAGTCCCACACAGTTTTCATCATCACTATTAAATAATATATAGATTTTTTAAAAAATAATGTTTATAGGCACAATCCAGTGTAAGAATGAAAATCCCAAGTTCTATTTTACTTGGTTTTTGCAGGCTTGGTCTGCAACAGGGCAGAGGGCTGTGATCAGCTTCTGTCTCTGTACCTCACCTCCCCACCCCCCACCCCCGCCGCCCCCGGGCTGGTTGAAAGGGAAGTCCCACGGTGTTAGCTACCGTTTTAAAGTGAGCAAGATGTTCCAAATTGACGTCTTCTCTTGGGCTCCCCAACCTCTGGCTCTGGCCCCCTCTAGTGGACATTAATGGCAGTGCACCACCAAGTTTGCGTTCTAGACCTTTGCCTGCGGGCTGCTCTTCTTAAAGGCATCGTCTACTAGTAAGGATCCAACTGCGGGAGCGAAGGTTGGAACTGAAAAAGAAGAACTGAGCGCACTCTCTCTTACCATCACTCTAACATTATCCCCTCTCACTAGTTCTGAAGAAACTCAAGGACAGCTCAGAGACACTGTGCTACTAGGCTTTCTGTCACTAGAACAGGCCACCGCCCTGTTAGAAATGGGGCTGCACAGCAAGGGGTGAGTGACTGTGTGAGTGAGTGAGGCTTTCTCTGTGTTTACATTCCTCACATTGCTGAATGAGCTACTGTGAGCTGAGCAGGAGCTAGGTTCCATGCTCCTCATGAGAATCTAATGCCTGATGACTGGAGATGGAGCTGAGGTGGTGATGCTAGTGCTGGGGAGGGGCTACAAATCCTGATAAACATTAGCATAGTGGTTTGATTGCACCGAGACCATAACAAATCAATTTCTGGCAGACTCATACAAAAGCTTATCGGTAACAAGATGGCAAATGGGTTGATGTCCTTCCATTGTACTGCTGCATCTAGTGCAGGCTTAAAATCAGCGTCTAAGACTTATATTAGTCCCTGCGTGCCCAGCCTGTTATTCTGTTTACCATTTCTAGCTGCACTGCTTTCCTGTACTGTGCACTTGTCTCAATCACAGTTTTGGTAAAGCCTGCAAGTTAACCTGAACCAAAATGAATAAAGCACAAACATCCTTGAAGAGCCTCTTTGAATAGGGGGAAATGTTCAATGATGAGAAAGCAGAAGACACCAAGACTAACAGCAAAAAGAAAGCTGTATTTAAAAGAAAATACTGGGCCAGGAGTTTAGCTCAGCAACACAAGTGCCTGTTTGATAGGTACAAGGTCCTGAGTTTGGTTCCTGGTACCAAAAAAAAAAAAAAAACCCAAGAGTCCTACCTAAATCATAGGTTCATTGCAATGCATAATTCATATTCTTTAGTCTATTTTGTATAATATGCAGCAAGCAACTTTTCAATGAAGCCATGAAACCCTTCAAAACTGCTTTGTCAGATGGAGACCAAGAACCTTGCATTAAAAGACAAGCTTTTGAAGTTTTTCAAAAGAAATAAATGTGAGCACAAAAAACAGAAACGATTACATTGCAGGCCACCACTTCATCAAGTGTACTGACCACATCATTCTTAGTAGCTAACTGTATTGCTACAGCTAAGGAATCCTTTACTGTTGGTGAAGAATCGATCCTGTTTTGCTGCTAAGGACATTTGTCATGAACTTTAGAAGCTTCCTGCTAGCACTATAATTAGACCAGTCAATGAAATAGCAAAGGATAGAGACAGAATTATTACAGGTGATTAATGACTCACTGTGCTCCACAATACAGGTTGACAAGTCTACTGATGTTCACAAGACAACAATGCTTGTTTTTATGTGATGTATTTTTCAGGACAGTGTGCACAAGGATATGTTTCATACACTTCTGTTGCCAACCAGCACAGCCAACCATAAGCTACACAACTATCCAAGTCTTTGAATGACTATATATTAGGAAAACTGAACTGGTTATTTGTGTCCATGTATGCATGGATGGCGTGGTCACCATGACTGGATGGCTTTCAGGTTTTACAACTCAGGTCAAAGCTGTCACATCTGAATGTGAGAAGAACAAATGGCCAACAAACATGAAAAAAATGTTCAACATCTCTGACCATTACAGAAATACAAATTAAAACAATGCTAAGATACCATCTTATAGCAGAAAGAATGCCAAAAGAGAAATCAAAGAATAACAACTGCTGAAGTTTACATTGTTGGTGAGGATGTAAACTACTACAATCACCATGAAAATCAGTACAGAGATTTCTCAAGAACCAAATATAGAAATTCTATATGACCCAGCTATTCCCATTCTAGGTATCTTCCCCACAGAGCTAAAGACACTGTATTATAGCAATACCTGCATATCAATGTTTATAGCAGCACCACTGATAATAGCTAAATCCTGGAAGCAGCCTGTATGCTAACAGATGAATGGAGAAAATGTGGTATCCATACACAATGGGATACCACTCGGCTATACAGATGGATAAATTCAAGACATTTGTAGAAAAATAGATGCACCTGGAAAATATAATATTGAATGAAATGAATTACAATATATTATTTCTCTTTTGAGTAAAGCAAAGTGCAAAGAGCAAAATAAAGGCCTGATAGAAGGAAATGAGGGGATAAATCTCTGGCACACGAGAAGGGGTCCAGGGAACCAAGGATGAGAGGAAACAAAGAGGGGAAGGGGATGTTTGAAGATGTAAGACATGCTGTGTACATGTCTTACATCTTCATACCCAATTCGTGTTCCAGATTCCTACAACGAGTGTAAGTAATGCCGTAAACATGAGCTAAGAATAATAATAGCAAGAAGAACAGAAATGAGGAAAGGGAAGTTAGAGGTACAGGGAGGGAGGCAGGGGAAGGGGGTTTAAAAACCAAACAAGCTGTGTCATGTCAGTGTACCTATTTCCCAAGATGAATGTAAACTTCATGTACCGCAAACACGTACTAATAAAATAAAATTTAAATTTAAAAAAAAAAACAGTCACATGTGGCTGCACATGTTAGCAACACTAAAAGGGTCACAAAACTTCCTGTCATGTGTAACATATTCAATCTGCTCAACTAACTCAGTCTGTCACTTCAGGCGAGGACGATAGCTGTTCAAGTTACAGTGGCTGCGTTCAAAACCAAACAGGAATTATGGGGGCAACAAATAAACACGGGGATTTTTTACACATTTTAAGTATTAGCAGAGATTTTGAGAATGACTAAGCCAGGGCCTTCTCTTTCCTAACTGATGCATCATCGTCTATTTCAGCTTTCAAGTATTCGAGCACTACTTCTCAACTACCCCCGAACTGAGAAGGAATGGATCCATTTGTGAATAAGCCAGGTCCATCAACTTTGTCCTTGCTAGAAGATGATCTATTGCTTGACATCACAAGTAATAGTAGTCTTAAAAGTATATTTGAGATAACTTCAAATCTTCATACATCTGGATTAACGTTTAGGAGGAATATTATGAGATTGTAACAAAAGGACTGAAAGGTCTGTATCCATTTCCAACATCCTTTGTGAAGCAGGGTTTTCTGCAGTGACAGCAACCAAAATGAACTTACAGAGTAGACTGGACATAGGAGGCATACTCCAGGCATCACTCATTCGTTCCCATCACCTACAGATGAGACTATCTAGCTGTGAAAAATAGGCTCAGGGCTCCCACTGATTCTGCATTATGGTCTATATAATATCTCATTATCTGTTTCAATGTAATAACAGTAAAAATAGAGTGCACAATAAGTGAAATGTAGCTGAATCTTCCTAAAACCATCCCTTCTCTCCCATCTTTGCCCCACCTTTACCCCAGTCCATGGAAAAATTCCCTTCCACGAAACTGGTCCCTGGGCCAGGAGTGTAGCTCAGTGGCACAGTGCCTGCCTGGCAAGTGCAAGCTCATGAGTTTAATTCCCTGTACCAAAAGAAAAAGCAAAGAATCTGGTCTCTGATGCCATAAGACTGGGAGCCACTGCTCTAACAAATACCTGAGATAACTAACTTACTAGGAGAAAAGATTTACTTGGGGTCATAGTTTTGGAAGTCTCCTTCCGTGGTTGGCCTGTGGTGAGGCAACACAGCATGGCAATGGCTCGTGGCAGAGTAAAACCACTCACCTAACGGCCAAAGAGACTGGAAGTTCCATAGCCCTCTTTGGGAAGCACACCCCTAGTGACCCCAAAACTTTCCGCTAGGTCCCACCTCTTGAAGTTTCCACCATCCCCAGTAGGGTCAAGTTGGGATGCAAGCTTTTAATACAGTTGGGGACATTCCAGAGCCTGACTAAAGCACATGCCAATCTGTCTCTTCTAGAAGTGCTTACAGACACAAAGGACTGTCTGTGGGTTTCACGACTGAGAAAAAGGTTAAGGTGAGCTATGCCTCCCTTTGGCAGTTGACAACCAGAAAACGTCTCTGGTTCCCTAGAGCTTAATTGAACCACTAGTTCAGTGTCCCCACCTAGTGATCTGAACCCTGACACTACCTGAAGATTTTGGAGGGAAATCTGTCAGTGGCCTCTACCCACAGGTTAGGCACATCGCCTGCATGCTCAAAGGGAACTTCATAGTCATGGGGCTTTAGTTCCTGGAAGGACTCCAAAGGACCGAGCCAGGAAAGGAGGTATCGTGCCTTACTGTAGCTTGGACCAGCCCTGCCTACAGGACCCAGGCTGATCTTGCCCAGTGTTCCAGACCCATGGAGCAGCACTTCAGCATATTTTTATTGTTGCAGTGATGGCACTATAATTATTTATAGACCTGTAAGATATGATTTTCACATCTTTGTCTTCTTTGTAAACAACTCCCTAGTAAAATGCCCAGCACCCCATATAATCAATAAATGTTCACTGAATTAAATAATACTGATGCAAAGAAAGCCTAGATCAGAGAAATACTGAAAGTATTATAATAGTAAGACAGTCTATAACTCCCACTTACGGGGGAAAAAGGTTTAGAATGTAAAACCTGTCCCAGAGAACTGAAACCTTCCAGAGGTCTCTGATTAATTTCTTCTACTGAAGTATCTGGTCTTATTGTAGTATTTCATCTGCTTCAGAATTGCCCCATTACACCAAGTCAGGAATCTCTGCACTGGCTAAACACAAAGTCTAATACATTAAAATATAAATAACATTGAAATGATGGGGGCACTGAAATGATGGCGGACGTCAGTGTCAGTTGGTAAACTGGTACCTCAGCTCACCAACTCAAGTCCCTCCATGATTCTGGTTGCAAGCTCAACTGGATGAGAACCACGCCAAATTTCCTCAGAAGGTAAACATTGAGCCTAACCACTGACTTTGATTTGGTGAGTGGGGGCACCTTCTTCTGAGCAGATAATTAGATACCCAGAGATACAGGTAGGTCTGAACCTCACATACACAAGGTTTCACAAATACTGATGAACGCTAACAGTGTGTACCAAAGAATGGCCACATGGAAAGGTGGGCAGTCTTTGACACCTGCAGTCCTTAGTCTTTCTTGACTAAGAACCCAATAATCTGCAACAGATATTGTCGAGGTGTGACCTGATGATCAAATCTGGTATGGCACCTCTTTTTGTACAGCCCATGAGCAACAAATGCTTTTTACAATTTTAAGTGGTTAAACAAATTAAAAGAAGAATTTCATGACACATTAAAATTATTTGAAATCAAAATTTGTCATGTCCATAAGTTAGCTATTATTGGAATACAGCCTCATCCATTTGTTGATATATCATTTGTAGCTGTTTTAGTATCACAACACTAGAGCTGAAAAGTTACCAGAGAAGCTGTGTACCCCACTAAATCAACAATAGTTATTATCTGGCCCTTAAAAGAAGAAGTTTGCTTGGCTATCTCCTAGAATAGCTGTTTCTTCTAGTTCATCACAGATTTCAGAGCCCAGTTAGATGGAGGAAAGAATTTATACTGAATGCCCCTCTTGGGGCATGAGATCACATTGTGAAAACCCAAACTGAAAATTTTGGATTTAATTCAGATTTTGGATTTAGTGCACAGGGAGAATGCAAAGTTAGTGCCAAGGTCACAGTGTGACATGGTGAGCAGGAAGAACTGAATGAGGAGCAAGGTGGGGAGACAGTGGTGTGGGATAACAATAGAAGGCATGAAGTAAGAGGCTTCCAGGAAGAACTAGCTTCTGGTACAAGCTGGGGACAACAGCAGAGGGTGGCAGACAGGTTGCCATCAAAGACTCGGAGACAAGGAGGCCAAGGCCTTAAGCAGAATGCAGGCATGAGTGACTAACAGCTTGTGTCCCAAGACATCTGAGCATTTCAGAGGCTTATGTGATCTTGCCAGGGGCTCACACTTAACCAGTGACCACACACGCAGGTTTGCTTTCTAGCAGCATCCTTGAAAACACAACTTAGCACTTGACAGATTATGGACAAATGAATGTAGTAAAAGGATGGACCCATGAGGTAGGTAGCTTAATGTGTAAAATCATGGGGAGGAATGACTGGAAAGCCTCCCCTCAGTCTTCCCACAGTAGTCATGGCTCTGCTCAGATGCCTCTGGGCTCCTTGCCGTACTTTTCTATTGGATTAAAATTAACTGGAGTGATCAGAGATTTTTGGTGGGGGGGTACCTGGGATCAAACTCATGAGCTTGCGCTTGCCAGGCAGAGTCTTGTGCCACTGAGCTATATCCCCAATCTCTGTGATCAGAATTATTAAGGAGAGGAAATAATCATAATTTTCCAAACAAAATAAGGCTACATAATCGCTTCTACAAAATTATATCAGAAGATACACTATTAGCAGCTTTGCAGAGTTCTCTGAAAAATATGTTTTCTACTGAAAAGGGGAAAACTATGAAGTTTAAAATGGAAGCATACTGAAAAACGAAAATAGCTTTCTAATATTACTTGACTTTGAAATAGAGTGCTACCATGCAGTTGACTTGGGGTGCCGGGAGAACAAGGAGCTCCTCCCCTCTCTGGGGGGTGGCTCAGAGTATGGCAGACTTTCTTGGTGGCCCGAAGGAGAGAGACCCTGGCGCATCGGAACCTACACCATATGGTTGACTCGGAGTGCCGGGTAAACAAGGAACTCCTCCCCTCTCTGGGGGGCGGCTGTGATCCTGCTGGCTTGTGGGCTGAGAATCAGACATCTCATGTCGTCCTGTCCCCCGTCCCGTGACCCCCCCCCCCTTAGCAAGTGGGAGCCAGTTAACTACACATCTTGTG
>PVJX010048842.1:0-11316 GCA_004027295.1 Dolichotis patagonum
AATAAAAAAAAGAATTTTTACGGTGTATAAATGTTAATATATGTACAGATTAATTTAATCACCACAAAAAATAGAACAGCTTACTCTCTTTACACCAAAAACTGCCTTGTGCTACCTGGCACTCCACCCCTACCACTCCGAAGCCACTGATCTATTTTCTATTTTCCCTTTTAATAGAATGATTAACATCTTCTCCCCAGGCAGGCATGGTGATATATGCCTATCATCCCAGTGCTTGGGAGGCTAACGCAGGAAGATTGTTTCAAGTTAAAGTCCAGCTTGGGCTACATATTGGGCTCAGGCTAATCTAAATGATATGACAATATAGTGAGAGCCTGCAAAATGTCTCCTCCACTTCCTCCTTCTCCTTCTCCTTTCCTACCTCTTCCTCTTCTCCTTCTGCGTCTCTTCCTCTTTTCCTCTTCCTTCTCTTTTTCTTCTTCCCCTTACCCTGCTTCTTTGTCTTTTTGTCCTTTTCCTCCTCCTCTCCCTTCTTCTTTCTTGTGCTGTATCAGTCCAAAGGGAAAGTACTGTACAATTGAGTGACACCCTGAACCCTAAAGTCATTGTCTTAATCAGAAAATCATTGATCTCAGGGAAGTGAGATTAGAGTTTAAAAGAGAATCTCTTTAAAAGTGAAGACACAAAAGTTTCCATTTGATAGTGGCTACTGTTGTTTTGGGTTTTGGGAGTGCTGGAGTCTCCTTCTAGAGGTAATGTATAGATTCTTTCTGTCTGAACAAACAGTTGAATCAAACAAGCAAAAATGGTGGCAGAGTTTCACGTTATGAAATCTGGGAAAAATGTACTCTGTGTCGGAAATTTAGATGAAATGAAAGGAGGAAAAAGGGAAAAATACACTCTACACATAGGATGGGCTACCATCAAGATTTATGATAGTGAATGCTTTATTGTGATGGTTTCTGTTTTATATTTTCCATGCTGGCATCATATCCAGGTCATCGTGTCAAAACCATCCTTCAGTTCTCATAAGAAGTCCATATGCAAGGCCCTGGAAATGGTTCTCTGCACATGTCTGGAGATTTTGTCCTTCCTCCTGTCCCAACCAGTTTTAAGTCCATCATATCTTTCTCTCTCATTTCCTCCTGAATGACACAGATCTCCATAATTCTTTATGAGATGCAGAGGGAGTGGAGGTTTCTGTCTTCATACAGCTAATTCCTCCAGGAAGGGGCTGTAAATCCTACCTACTGGGGATTGTGTGCTCTCTACTTTGAGGCGTCTTGGCTCACTGGTTGGGTTGAAGAGAATAAAACAGAAGACAGAAAGATAAGAGTGACTGAGCAGAGCATGGTCATGTATGTCTGTAATGCTAGCACTCAGGAGGCTGAGGCAGGGTGATCTCTGTGAATTTGAGACTTACCTGGCTATACAGTGAGTTCAAGGCCAAGCTCAACTACATAATCATACCCTATCTCAAACCCCTCTTCAAACAAAGAGTAGTTACTGGTGACTTTTCAGCTGTCCGACGTTCGATGGGAGAGAAAAATTAACTTTATTATTAAGTTCGAGCCATTCAAATAAGAGGAGCAGGTCAGATTCCTACACTTCCTATGGAGGAGACAATATGTCAAAGAGGGACGTCACATAAATTGAGACCTTGAGAGCCATGACCTTAGTGAGATCTCATTTACTTATTGGTACCCAGCGTAGTACTGGAGTCTTGATTCTTGAAAAGGAATCTCAGCTCTTCCAGAGATTAATACAAGTGACTTTTCCCTTTTGGGTAGTCCTTTGCTTGAGACAGTTCAAGTGGGGTGGCAGTAGATGTGGCGAAGATCACTGAAAAGGGGCCTTTACATTTTGGCTTGTGCCGCTGAGCTAAATCCCTGGGCCATGAAGGGTTTTTATAGCCTTTCACTCTATCCCTTGAGGAAGGACTAGTTTGTTTTCTAAATACCACCAGAATACCCTTTTAGTTATCCCTTGCCTTAAGGTCTGTTTACATTCCTGGGAAATACAGACTGGTATTAATGATGCCTCAGGAACTGGGAAGAAGGCTAGGGCAGTGATGGTGAGCATTTTAGAGCTTTCAATGATAGAATCAACCTGCTGTCATGCACATGCTATAGTTTTGCCACCACTGGGAGACTTATGGGACTGTCGGGCTGCCCTCTTTGTTTCCCTTTCAGCCATTTGATTTCTTGAGGAGGCATTAGACATGTCTATATTGTGCCTATTATAGTACATGACTGCAACTGGCTTGGGAAGATAGACTGCCTTTAAGAGTTGTAAAATTTCCTGTTTATACTTTACAGATGATTGCTTATTAGTTAGCAAGCCAATTTCTAGATTACTTCCTGGAATGTAGCACCAGAAAGGTGTATTTGGAGTCTATATTGATATTTAGCTTCTTGCCTTTTCATAATATCAATGCTCAAGTAAGGGCTATTAGCTCCACTTTTTGAACAGAGGTCCTTGGGAGAAGGGGTTTAGCTTCAGTGATCTGTTGTAAACAGACAACAGCACAACTTACCTTTTTTTTTTAAATTGGTACTGGAGATCGAACTCACAACCGCATGCTTTTAAGGCAGGCACTTACGCTGCAGAGCTAAATCCCCAGCTCTTGTCTTTTTTTTTTTGTACCTGGGATTGAACTCATAACTTCATGCTTGCCAGGCAAGTGTTTATACGCCAAGCCAAATCCCTGGCCCATAACCTGTCTTTTGATGTCCTGCTTGAACAAAGTTACTTTTATTAGTGAGCCACATCTCAGGGCCTTGGAGGACAGGTCACTGATGTCCTACCTGTTTGCATAGAGTTTTGGGAGGTCACTTGTTCACAACAGCAGCTGACTTCTAGACTTATAAACATCAAAGACACAGGACTAAGAGTAGTGAAAATTTTTATAATAACCTTAGGAGAGTTTAAGAGCATGACTTGATTCTTGGCAAGCTGTTCCCCTGTTAACCACAAATAACCTTTTAGTATGCCACTGAGTGGAGCTCTTGTCCTATCCTTCGGATCAAGATATCCAAAGTAATTCCTTTCTTTTCTGATATGTTGAGGAAAAAGGGTTTTCTTAAGTATTCCCAGTGCTGCAGGCTGAGTAAGGGCATGTTTTATTTGTCTAAAGGCAGTTGCAGTCACTTTTGTTTAATTTAGGGACATGGACTCAGTGCTTTTGATGGTCTTATGAAGACTTTGCCGTAAGTCCAAAGTTATGTAACCAGATCTGGTACAAGCTGGCTATTCTCAGGAAGCAGTGAAGCTATTGTTTGTTGGCAGGAGGCCCAAGATCATAGATAGCCTGGATCTGGTCCCTGGACAATTATCTTTCCTTGGGTATAAGAATGTGTCCCAAATATTGATCTTTTTGGAGGTATATCTGGGCCTTTTCCTAGGAGACTTTGTGTCCCTTCTTAGCTAAAGAATTGAGGTTCTGTATAACTTTATGGTTGGATAACTCCCAGGTTGGGCTTCAGATTAGAATATCATCTTCACATTCTAGGATGCTTCCTTGGTTAAACTCTAGGTTCCTTAAGTCTTTTTCTAGCACCTGATAAAAAAAGATGAGGGCTGTCTTGAAATTAATGTGGGAGAACTGTCCAAGTATATTGCTGTTTTTCTCTTGAAATAGGATTTTCCCATTCAAAGGCTTGTAGCAAGTGGGAATATGGATGAAGGAGAATAGGAAAGAAAGCATCTTTGAGAGCTAAGATTGATAATCAATTTGTGTCCCCTGGGATGTGGGAAGTAATTATTTATGGATCTGCCACCAGAGGATGGATTGTGATTATAGCCTCATTAATGAGGTGGAGGTCTTGTACCATTCTGTAATCTTCTGATGGCTTTACTACAGGAAGAATAGAAGTATTGCAAAGGGACTAACAAGGGTGTAGAAGGCTATATTTGAGATATTTTTCTTCTTTGATTGGATACTGCTTTGGTTTAGGAAATTGACTTGGGGGGGTCTTTTCTTTCTTTTAGTTTTATGACTACAAGAACAGCTGAATTTGCCCTTCTGGGTGTTCTATTATACTGTGCAACAGCATCCGTCTGTTGGCTAATTAGGTCAGGGAGACCTGGCATTGTCTCACAGGTAAATTTTGTTTTGTCCTTTGTAACAATTTGAGAGTTGCCTCCAATTTTGCTAGAAAAACTCTTTTGTAGCAATTAGAAACTCATGGTTAAATATTTGGCCTTCAAAGTGATATGTCAGAGCAGGAGTAAAAAATCTCCGACTAGGGGTTCCCATGACCTCAACTATGGCTGTAGATATAGAGGAGAGGTTTCCAGAGAAGGGAGTCAAAACAGAATGAAGTGATTGAATTGACTCACTCATGACATCCAGGGTTACCCAGGGTTCCTTCTAGGAAGTGATGTTTGTGGGTGGGGACATTGTAAGTTCCCTTGTGCCTCTTCACAGTGGGAAACAAGAGTTTTGGCTGGCCTAGCCTCTCTATGGGATTGGGAACAATCAACTCTCCAGTGCCATGAAACAGGCACATCAGACTCTTCACACTCAGGGCAGGGCCTTGGTGGTGGCATGGTGTAGTTGCATGCCTAGTGTCTAGTCTTCTTGCACTTAAAACAAGAACTTTTTCCTTAGTTGTCCTTGGGTTTTCCCTTAGATGATTTAGATGAGTTTAAAACTTTGCCAACTGGGACAAGTATAGTTATAGATTTACTCTTTTTACCATCTTCTGCATGCTGATTATTGAACTTAGAAAACGCTGTGTCTAGCAATGGGATAATAGGTGTCTAGGAACCCATCTGAACCTTTTCTGTGGCCAGTTGACAAAAATGATGTCATATCAATGCCTCCCCCTCCCTGGAAGATGTATCTGTTTTTGTGTATTTAGATAAGACTTCTGTTAATCAACTATGGAAGGTATTTGGGTTTTTCTCTTTGCCCTGTATGATCCTGCTTAACTTAACATAATTAACTGATTTCTTAACATACCTCTTCATTCCCGTGTTGCGTACAGCTATTATATTAGATGTCATTTTTAGTCCATGACTCATATTGTAGTCCCAGTTTGGTTCTGTTGAAGGGAGAATAGCTTTTCCAGTGTGGTTTTCTTCTCTTCTTAAAGTATATTGGTCATTTGCATAGTTGTTGGACTCTTGTAGGATTCTTTGTCTCTCTTCTGAGATACAGTAAATAGCCAAGATGAATTGGACATCTTATCATGATAAGTCAAAAGTGAAGGTCAAATTTGAAACCCACCTGCAAACTTACTAGAATCCTCTGAAAGTCAGCCTAGCCATTTTTTGCATTGCTGGATATCTGCAACTGAAAAGGGAGTCAGCACTCAAATAGTTCCCTCTGGTCCTGACACTTCTCTGATGGGCAGGACAAGTTGTAAGAGGCATAACTCTTGAGTGTATCCTGTAAGGTTTAAAGCTGTTTGTATACATCCAGTGGGTCTTAAAGCTGTCTGAGGAGTATGATGAAGGGGTGGAGAAATACTGACTCCACTAGGCTCTAGTGGAGTTCCCTAGTCAATTGATGGGGATGGAACTGATTTACTGGCCTGAGGATTATAAGGAGGAGGTGAAGTGGACCTCCCAATGTGTAATTGTTTTCATTAAACAGATGACAGAGAGACAGGTGAGGATAGGATCATCAAAGATATCTCTCTTCCTTAGGGGCAACTCTCAGTACCATATCTTCTTGGTTTTTCCAGAGATAAAAGCCTGAACATAAGGTATTTCAAAAGCCTGACAAAAGCCTAAACATAAGGTATTTTACTCTATCTTCTCTGTTTGAAGTATCACCAATTTAACTAAAAAATAGTCTCATAATTTAAACTGCCATGCTGTACTTGTTACTCACTATTTTCTAGTTCATACTGAACCCAAAACCAAACTACATCACATAACAGTTACATTGTTCCCTTTTCAAAGTTCCAGGGTCAAACCTTTTTCACTGATCAAGGATATGACCTAGTATTGAAGTCAGTGGAATCTGTGTGGCATGGTTCATGTGTTTTCCCATACCTCATCCTGAGGCCTGTAAAGAGAAAATTAGGTCTTGGGTCCTTAAGATGGTGTCCAATGCAGAAGGAAACCCAGTTTGAGCCCACACAGCTTCCTCTGTGAGATTGAAGCCTTCACTAGACAGACATCTCTGTCAGAAGTTAGGATGATGCTAGCATCTTTTATAGAAGTAAGAACATGGTGGATTCACTGTAGTTGTGCCTACTAACTCCTTAGGGAGAAGTATGTTGAGCCACTTAATGACTTTCCTTAGCCCTTGGAAATGCCTAAGAGTTCAGTGTGGAGTCCTCCCCCACTGCACTGGGACTCCCTTAGCCATGTTGAGCCACTTGATGGCTCTACTTAAGCAGGATGGAGCCACTTGAGAAACAAAATCTTTTACATTTACCCTATAATAAACACTTTGGTACATTGTTTGAGGCAGTGGAAGTGGAAACCTCTTTTAAAAACAACCTTAAAAAGTTTGAAGTGTACTGTTTTATACTTCTAGTCACTTGAGTTAAGCTTTATTGGCTGTTCTTTTGTTTCTCTCAGGCTGTCAGGCATATGTCTAAATTACCTGAATTTTATTAGAAGAAATAAGGATGGGATCTAGCCTAATTAAAAAAGAGGATTGGAGCCCACATATTTCTTATAGTTAGAGGTTTAGCTCCTGTCTATAATAGTGAGATTTCCCTGTGATCATGAGGGCAGTTGAAAAAATGGTCAAGAAACATGTTTGAACCCACATGGCTGAACCCTGAAATGGTTGCCAATCACGAGAAAAATCAAAATGTCAATCATTTAACAAACCATAGTGGCAGAGAGGCAAAATAGGATGAAATAACTCCCTGAGAAAGAGAAGGTTGACTATGGGAAGACTGCACATAGGCTGAGCACAAATTGGGATAGGCAGCTATTTAAGTAGGAGACCAAGCTAATTTTCAAAAGGAGTAGCAAAATATCACAGAAGGGAAACATGACAAAAAGCATATTAAGAGCTCTCTTAATGGCTGGAAAAATCCCACAGAGGCCATATTCTCTCCCTCACCTATCCCACATGGTGGGACATGCCTGGATGCTGTCCCATGGAAATGGAGACAGGGAAAGAAAAAAAAAATACTTCATGGCTGTAGATTTTAGAGAAATAAAAAAAAATTGTGCTCAAAGGGCCTTAGATGCCCTCCTGGCTGGCTAAGCTAGAAATGTTACTGGGTTTTGGCTGCTAGAGGTTTCTTCAAGAAACCTTTTTAGGTTCTTTCTGTCGTAAAGAATTGAACAAAGCAAATATAAACGGTGGCAGAGTTTTTCGTTTATTAAAGGTTGAAAAAAGCAAGCTCTTCAGAGTGAATTTGGACCAAGTAAAGATAGGAAAAATGGAGAAAAAATGAAAAATACATCCTACAGCATTGGGCGGGTTACTGTGGAGAGACAAGTGCTCTCTTTTTCATATTTCCCTCACTGGCATCATGACCAGGTCATCCTATCAAAGGCCTGCTCCAGTACGTACGAGAAGTCCAAGTGCAAGACCTTGGAAAGGATTCTGCACACATGTCTGGGGATTTTTTCATGCCTCCTTTCCTAACTAGTATTAGCCATATCCTATCTTCTTTCCTCACCATTTTATGGCTTTGGTTTCAAAAATATATGTTTCATATATAGTGGTTTGGCTATTCTATAGACTTTTCATGGAATATATTATATGGTATAAACAAAAAACAGTATTATTTTCCTATTTCTGTATGGGATCATTTATGCTGTTGATGTCTGTCATAATTAAGAACAAACTAATTAACTAGAATTATGAGTCTTAAAAACTTTCTGTGCTATAGATATATTTTGAATTTTCATCAAACACCTAGTTATCAATTATGGTGCTAAAGGAAGAAATAAAAAAATTCAATAAAATAAGTGAAGGATTTAACTATATAAATATTGCATACATTTTAAAATACAGTTTCCCACTCTGACTTACATTTAATTATATTTGGAGTTGTTTTTATTTTATTTTATTATTTTCTTTGTTTTTATACTAAACAAAGCTTTTCAGTAGGAATTAATAATAGTAGTACCTGTATTTTAACTACCTTTTGAACATTGTTTTGTTGTCTCAAAATCAATGGGTCTAATACTTAATTCATCAGATTTCTTTCTTGTCTTCCAGACTCTTAACTTTCTTGTTTCTTTTTTTCCCTTTCTTTTTTTTATTTTGAAGAGAATACAAAAGAGAGCAGAACAAAGCAGATCAGAAAAGAACAGCATAAACAACACAGCACTTTACAATAAGACAAACTGGACATTAACAGTAGCTATCAAAATATCTCTTTTTTCTCTGCTATAGTTGAGCATAATTTCGAATACAATAATATCAAACATAACACAATAGTATAAAATTATTCAAAATAATGAAAGAATTTCAGGGCATTCTGAACCGAATAACAGAGAATGATCAATGGCTACTATAATATCTCATTTTCAATAAAAAAATTTGTTTATACTATTGCATATATTAAAATCCCAATAAGACACAACATGATAGAACCGATGGTAATAGAAGAATAGAAGCATGGTGGGACTCCTAAGCAAGATGATATTAAATCTGCCATGGTTGCCATAATGTTTTGTTTTCTTCAAAACAGCTGTTCAGGCCATCACTCATAATAAAGTCAAACAAAACAGAATAAAACCATTCCAACTGATGAATGAAACATTGAAAGGCTTCAAAGCAATGAAATGGGGAATCATGATTACCATAAAATCTTATATAGTCTTACCAACTCTCATAATAGGGAGACTATAGAGTATTTACACATGTCAGTTTGGTTTATTTCACTTACGAGTATGGTCTCAAGCTGTGTCCATTTATTTATAAATATCTCAATGTGATCATTCTTTATAGCTGAGTAGTACTCCATTGTATAAAAATACCACAACTTTTTTATCCATTTCTCAGTTGATGGGCACTTAGGTTGTTTCCAAGTTCTGGCTATTACAAATTGTGCTGCTATAAACATGGGTGCACATATATCACTGTGGTATGATGTTTTCAGTTCTTCTGGGAATATGCTTAGAAGTGGAAAAGCTGGTTCAAATGGGGCCTCCAAACCCAGCTTTTTGAGGAGTCTCCAGACTGACCTCCACAGTGGTTGCACCAGTCGACACTCCCACCAACAGTGTAGAAGAGTTCCTTTTTCCCCACAGCCTCTCCAGCATTTGTTGTTGGTAGTTTTTTTTTTTATCCTGACCATTCTTTCTGGAGAGAGATGGAATCTCAGTGTGGTTTTAATTTGCATTTCTCTAATGACAAATGATGATGAACATTTTTTCATGTATTTACTTGCCATTCGTATTTCTTCATCTGAGAACTGTGTATTCATTTCAGATGCCCATTTTTGGATTGGGTCTTTGAATTTCGAGGGTCTGGTTTTTTTAATTCTTTATAAATTCTAGATAGAAGTCCTTTGTCTGAGGGACTGTCCATTAAGATTTTTTCCCAATTTGTGAGTTTTATTTTCACTCTGCTGGAAATCTCTTTCGACATGCAGAAACTCTTTAATAAGATGTGGTCCCAGTTATTGATGCTGGGAAGTATTTCTGGTGTGGTTTGATTCTTGTTCATGAATTCTCTACCTACCCATATATCTTCTAGATTTTTTTACCTACTTTGTCTTCCAGCAGATTTAGTGTTTCTGTTTTAATATTTAGATCTTTGATCCATTTAGATTTTAGTTTAGTACATGGTGATAGGCATGGGTCTAGTTTTAGTCTTCTGTATAAGAATAGCCAGTTTTTCCAGCATCATTTGTTAAAGAGACCTTCGTTCTTCCAGTGAGCATGTTTGGCCCCTTTATCAAAGATAAGGTGGTTGAGTGAGTTTGTGGTTGTGGTTGTATCTTCCAATCTATTCCATTGATCATCAGATCTGTTTTTATTCCAGTACCATTTATTTTATTGCTGTAGCTTTGTAGTATAATTTCAAGTCAGGGATTGTAATGCCTCCTGCCTTGCCTTTGCTGCTTAGAATTACCTGTGCTATTCTCTGTCATTTCTGGTTCCAGATGAAATTTTTGAGTGATTTCTCTAAATCTATGAGGTATGTTAGTGGTATTTTGATTGGGATTGCATTGAATCTGTATAGTAATTTTGTGAGAATAGCCAAAAGGGTGTGGCTTCTCTTATTTCTCTCTCAGTATATTTCTTGTTAGTGTGTAGGAATGCTATTGATTTTTGAGTATTGACTTTGTATCCAGCTACATTGCTGAATTTATTTATTATATCTAGGAATCTTTCAATGGAGTTTTGGGAGTCTTCTATGTAAAGTATCATGTCATCTGCAAATAATGATAATTTAACTTCCTCTTTTCCTGTCTTTATTCTTTTTATTTCTGTATCTTGTGTAATTGCTCTGGCTAGTATTTCTAGTACTGTGTTGAATAGGAGCAGTGTTAAAGGACATCCTTGTCTTGTGCCTGATTTTAAGGTAAAGGCTTTCAGTTGTTGTCCATTTAACATGCTGCTGGCTGTTGGTTTGTCATAGATGGCTTTTATCATATTCAGGTAAAGACCATCTATTCCAATTCTCTTAAGGTTCTTTTTTTAAAAATAATTTTATTTAAAGAGAAAAAAACAAAACAAAACAAAACAGAATAAAGTGTAGCAACAATGCAGTATTCCACGGAAAAAAAGAAAAGAACAACAACAAAAAAAAACCTAAGAAATTATTGCTTGACAAATTACATACTGACTTCTTGGAAATAGTTGTTCAATTTAAAAGGTAAAACATGTAAAGTAGACATTCAACAGTGAGACTGTTAACAGTTCTGCTCCACAAGCTGACAAAAACAGCAATATGATCATCCATCTTACCCATGCAAATATACATACAATTATATCAAAAGGGTAGAATTAAGTACAACAAAATGAGCAAAGTGGATCACAAGAAAGCAATGTAAGAGACGAAAATTTCAAAACTACACAATCAGAGATATTCACTCTCTATCATATTGACTCTTGTTTTCTTCCAAATAGTTGTCCATATTGTCACATATAAGGAATTCACATGAAACAACCTAGTATGGAATTGATCTGAGCAGGATGAGGAGGGCATTTCAGGTCTTCAAGACCAGACATTAGGGAAGCCAAGAATGGCTGTCATAGTGACTCTCATTCTCCTCAAAACAGCTGTCCATACCTTAATGTGTGTTGAACTTAAACAAGGCAAAGCAAGCTAAGATCACTTTGAATAAAAAGTGATAGTTTTGCTGGACTTCACATCATGAGATTATAGCGTCATCACTGGGTATTGTAGTGTCTCTTTTTCTTCAAAGTAGTTGTTCATTTCAACATGTGTTATATAGTTGGTTCTCGTAA
>PVJX010048843.1:0-11315 GCA_004027295.1 Dolichotis patagonum
AGATAGGCCCCTTTGGGCCATGGCTACAGTGGCCTTTGTGTACCTAGATGGCTGAGCACAGTGAAATGATTATGCTGCAAGCGTGCATCTTGAGGTAGATCCTAGGGGCTCTACATTCTCAAGGAAAAGGTTGACACTGTTCTGTTCCTGAGCTTGTGATGAGTGGGGTTGTGCTGGTTTCTGAGATGTACCCAAGGCATCCTTCTTCTTGTCCCTGTACAAAATATTTGGTTTCTTTTTAATGCTGCTAATCTCTTCATCAGCCACAATTCATTTAGCCACAACTTTATATATAGTTTCTTCTGGGCCAAAATGTAAGTTTTTTTAAAAAATTTTTTTGAAAAAAAATTTTTTTTGAAGTGAATAAAACAAATCAATAAAATGAAACAAAAGAAAACAGAACAATATTAGATTTTTAAAACAGAAAGAAATGTCCCATAGTTGCTGTATTGCATATTGGGTTGTTTTGTTTTGTTTTGTTTTGGGGTACCAGGGATCGAACCCATGACCTCATGCTTGCTAGGCAGGCACTTATGCCACTGAACTAAATCCCCGGCCCAAGATTTTTTTTTATATTGCTTATTGTTATCCTCTAAACAGATGCTCAGACTACGGGCCCCATGTCTACAAAGTCAGTCAATCAATACAAGTATTAAATTGTTCTTGTGCCTCAGTTGCTGTCATCCTAGCCTGTGTTACTCTGAACCAGCCAGTTTCCTACAGGGATGAAGAGGGGAAGATTGTCTCCCAATCCATGTGCAGGCTGACTCACAGGAAGAGTGGACTGACTTTTTGGTTCTCTTCCCAGCCCACGTGGCTACTGCTGCAGATTTTCAAATTTTTATACTCTGCTTTTTACCTCCCAATTTTCACTATAAATCTGGCTAAAAGCAGTGAGCAGTAAACATGTACTAAAAATAGCCCTAAAATTTGGGCTATTTTGAAATTTCATCTGCCAGATTAATTAATTGACCACTTTTAACCTCAGGCTTCTGTAAAGTCTCAGGACATGAACAAAATAGACAAGTTTTCTGCTATATCAGAACACACATGGCCTCTAGTCCAACTGCTAATATAATCCTTGTTCCCAACTGAAACCTCCTGAACATGACCCTTACTATCTTCATTTTTATCAGTAGTTTGGTCTTCTGAGCTCTCACCTGAATCACCCATCAGGCTGTGCTTACAGCATTCTAGGGCTTTGGTAACCTGCGTCTTCAAACATTTCCAAAACTCCTATACAAATTAGCTCTAAAGGTTTCTAAACCACATTACCAGGTATATTCATAACAATGAACTCTCTTCCCTAGTACCAATTTTTTTATTAATCATCTTTCCTGTTGCTGAAAACAATATCTGACACCTAAATCTTGAAGGAGAGTTTTTTTCTGATCTTTTTGAGACAAGGTCTTGCTATGCAGTTCAGGCTGGCCTTGGGTTCACATTATAGTCAGGCTGGTCTCGAACTTGGAATGGTCTTTTTGCCTCAGCCTCCCAACTGCTGAGATTACAAGAGTGCACCACCATGTCTAGCTCGAGGTGGAGAATTTTATTATGCTCATGGTTTCAGTCTACAGTCACCTGGCTATAACGTAGAAGCATGGTGCAAGGACATGGAGGACCAGAGCTTCACACTTCTTTGTGGCCAGGAAGCTAAGCAGGGAAACAGTGCAGGAGACAAAGGGGTGAGATAGACCTAAAGGCCATGCTTCCATGATCCACTCAGACACACCTGCAAGTGTGCTGTACCAGTCTCTGGGCACATCCCAAAGCCAATTGAGTTGACACTCCAGCAAATGATAAAGAGCATCTACCGGAAATCAAAAATGAAAAAAACCTAACATATTTAATGTTGAAACACTGAGTGTTTTCATCTTGAATCAGGAAAAAGGCTAAAATGACTACTCTTCAACAGAATCCTAAAAGTTTTAGTCAAAGCAGTAAGACAAGAAGCTAAATAGAAGACACAACCTAGTAAATATATTTGTGACCTTTCTGTAGCTGGAACAATGTACCTGACATACACAATTTAAAAGAGAAAATATTTACTTTGGCTCACAGTTTCAGAGATTTGATCTGTGGTTAAATAGCTCCAAGGTCAAAACTGCATGGAAAGCTATTCACATCACTGGCAACCAGGAAGCAGAGAGAAAGGGAAATAGCTGGAGGGAGAGTAATGAAGGAAAAGAATATTGTTTTCCAGGGAAAACTAAAAAAAAAGAGAAAAGGAGGAAAACAGAAAAAAAGCTTTAGAAATGGGAAGGGGAGGGAAAGAGGGGTTCAAGCTCCCTTCAACCCCAGTAAGAGAATGGGGGAAAATCAACTTACATCATGTATAGGTACAAATTCTCTATGATGAATATAATTGTTATATATATATATATATATATATATATATATATATATATATATATAAATGTACCAATAAAATCTAAAATAAAAAAATTTTACTCATTTGTTACTTAAAAAAAAGAATATGCCCTTCCAGATTAAGCCCCCAGTGATTTACTTCCTTCAGCCAGGCCCTACCTCCTAACAGCTCATTCAACAATGAACTCATCAGTGAATTAATCCATTGATGAAGTTAGTGCCCTCACTATCTAATCACTTTCCAAAGGCCATACCTCTAATACATGAGCCATTAGAGGGACATTTTCTACCTAAACCATAAAAATAAAGACATTAATTCTCTCCAAGATGATACATAAGTTTGATGTAATTTCTATTCAAATCCTAGCAAGAGTGTTCATAGATGGAGACAAGATTATTCTAATATTTATATAAAAAATCAGAAGAATTATATGAACATACTTATAATCCAAGTACTCAGGAGACTGAGACAGTATGAATTTGAGTTTAAAAAGCAAAACTGGAAAAGAAAAATAAAGGAATAAACTGGGACCACTCACTGAAGCAAATTATAAGACTTATTATATTGCCACACTAATTTAAGAATGCAGTATGAGTGACAATATTGACATCTAGATCAAGAGACTATAATCAGGAATCCAGAAGTGACCTTGTGGAACTACAACCAATTCTTTAGAAAGCTGAAAAACTACTTCCTAGGATTGATAATATTTTTAATTGTGCTGGGTTAACTGTAAATTCATAATTAAATAGGTTCATGTCTAAACAAATTACCTTCTAGACTGGAAGTACCTTTTTATACTCCCATCAACAATTGATGAAAGCTCAGTTTCCAGCAATCACTGAACCTAATTGTAAGACTTATTGTGTTGCTACAGTAATTCTAAAATACAGAAATCTCAAAAGTGAGTATTTTTTCAATATTTTGTATTAGTACGTGTTTTGAGTACATATTGATTACATTCTCATGGGGAGTTGGTATGTGTAACTAATACATCTTGATTCTTTATTTTGTATTTTTAAAATTTTATTTAAAGAGAAAAAAAACAAAACAAAACAGAATAAAGAGTAGCAACAATACAGAATTCCAAGGAAAAAAAGGAAAAGAACAACAACAAAAAATCCTAATAAATTATTACTTGACAAATTACATACTGACTTCTTGGAAATAGTTGTTCAAATTACAAAGTTAAAACATGTAAAGTAGACATTCAAACAGTGATACTGTTAACAGTTCTGCTCCATGATCTGACAAAAACAGCAATATGGTCATCCATCTTACTCACTCAAATATACATGCAATTATATCAAAAGGGTAAAATTAAACACAACAAAACAGAACAAAGCAGATCACAAGAAAGCAATGTAAGAGACAGAAATTTGAAAACTAGACAATCGGAGATATTCACTCTATCATATTGACTCTTGTTTTCTTCCAAATAGTTGTCCAGATTGTCACATACAGGAAATTCACATGAAGCAACATAGTATGGAATTGATCTGAGCAGGATGAAGAGGGCATTTCAGGTCTTCAAGACCAGACATTAGGGAAGACAAGAATGGCTGTCACAGTATCTCTCATTCTCCTCAAAACAGCTGTCCATACCGTCATATGTGTTGAACTTAAGACAAAGCAAGCTAAAATCACTTTGAATAAAAAGTGATAGTTTTGCTGGATTTCACATCGTGGCATTATGGAATCAGCACTGGGTATTGTAGTGTCTCTTTTTCTTCAAAGTAGTTGTTCATTTCAACATGTGCTATATAGTTGGTTCTTGTAAACTGTTTATAAGCTCTACACATGCATGAGTCTCTACATGTATATCTATCCTTTCTGTATTAGAGGTAAAAACAAAACAATGCAAGATAAAAAAAATTCCTAGAAAAGTATGAGGCAAAAAAGTCACATAAAACTGCAATACTAGGTGATCTACAATGGTTACCATGATGTCTCAGCAGTATATAAAAACATTATTAAAAATGAAGCATTGGAGACATTATAAGACTTCAAAAGCAAGTAATAATCAAACCAGAGTGGGTATCTTAGTGAATCTTGTCATCTTCAGTGTAGTTGCCTATACTCTTGGACTTGATGCTATCAATCATAACAGATTTAAATAACATCAGTCAATACAAAGTAGCAATCTAACAAACCAGATTCAAATAAGATCAGTCATAATAAGACATTATAAGTTTTAAAGGGCTTCAAATTAAGTTGATAGGAAATTAGGGATGATTACCATAATGTCCTCTTATTTTTGGGATAGCTGACCATGTCCTCAAGTCTATTGTAAGTAGACAAACTGGAAGAGCACGTAATCCATCCAAACAGAGTGGTGAGAATAATGTAAATTCTAAATCTTGTTACCCAGTTCACAATATGCTCTGCCTTCCTTTTTTAGACAATTCCTCCCCTTTCATTCCCATGGGGTGCACTGCTTGTTTTGGGTCTCACTGCCTCCCTATATAGAGCAGCTCAATGGACCCTATCTCCTGATATGCTCTGCGTGTGTTTGTCTCTGTTAATATTTCAAGGCCATCTATACTAGAGATTACAGCCAATCTTCTCTGCCTTATTTCTGCTATTCTGTTTTTCTGCCATTGGCTGTCTATATTTTTGTTCCACTCCACTATCTGCCCCGTTCACTGAGGCCTCACTGCCACTGTTCCTGAAATGCTTGTATTCTTGTTCTCTCTCCCGAGAATTTCCTTTAGCATCTTTTGTAGGGTTGCACTGGTGGTCACAAATTCTCCTAGTTCCTCTTTGTCACGGAAGCATCTTGTTTCTCCATTAATTTCTAGAGAGAGTTTTGCAGGATACATGAATCTGGACTGGAGATTTTTCTACTTCAGCGCTTGAATTACTTCACTCCAAGCTCTTCTTGACCTGATGGTCTGTGTTGAGAAGTCTGCTGTGATTTTAATGGGTTTTCCTTTACAGGTGATCTGTTTCTTTTCTCTGATGGCTTTTAATCTTCTGTTCTTATATTGAATTTCTGGAATCTTGATTATTATGTGTTTGGGTGTAGCTCTGTTTGGGTTGTAGGTGGCTGGAGTTCTGTATGCTTCATACCTCTGCATATCATTTCTTTTTTCTATGCTTGGGGAATTTTCCTTAATAGTTTCTGTGAATAGCCATTCTAATTCCTCTGTTTTGACTCCTGCTTCTTCATTCACATACTTTATTCTTAAGTTATAGATCCTCTTGTCATCTTCCATTCTTTGTATCTTTACTGCCTGCTCCCTTGTTATTTTTAAGAGATCTTCCCTTTCATGATCACACATTGCATGCCTGTATTCAATTTTTGATAATCTATCTTTGGTTTCTTTCAAGCTGTTTTGCCAGCTTTCTATGGAGTCTTTAGTTTCCTGATAATCTCTTTGAATCTGGTTCATGAATTCTAGGTTTTTTCTCTATTCTTCATTAAATTTTTCTCTCCTTTTGTGTTCCTCCATTCTTCTGTCTGTGTCTTCTTGAGAGGTGCCCAGCCTTTCTTTTATTAATCTACTTATCTCTTGTTTAATTTGAATAAATATTTAAGTTTTGGTCTTGCTTACAAGGTCCTGAAGAAATCTCCTTATGTCTGCTAATGCTATGTTTGATGTTGCATGTTTGCTGCCCTCAATCTCTTTTGTATTTACCTCTCCTGGATCAATGTTCTCAGGGTTGGGGGCTGGGGTTTTCTCTTTTCTTATTTCTCCCTTTCGTCATGTTTTTGGTTCCTTCCATACAAGTGTACGGTGTAATTCCCAGACCCTTTTCTTTTTGGTTAAGGCTCCTCTAGAGCATGCAGGCTAGGAGCTTTTGTCCTTTTCAATAGGCTATCAGAGATTAAAGTTCACACACAGGCAGTGTGCGCTGGCTCCTCCCCTCTGGGCCAGTCAACCTTTGCAGGCCTTCACTGCCTCAGTGTGCACTGATCTCAGGGAATTAATATTGTAGTGACTCAAAGGATCCCCGCTGGGGTGCGGCCTAGTCCAAGCAGATTCCACCAATCTGCTCGACTAGGGGAGCCACCAACTGAAGCCACTTCCTTATGGAGTTAGGGCTCTCCTGCCCAAATCCAACTTGTTGTCCAGTCGGTTTCCCCTTTCCCGTGGGAGGGTCTTATTTCCATCCCTCACCACGTGTTTATGCCGGTCCCTGAAAACTGTTGGGCTCCACGACCTCGGACTTCAGCGCGGCTGTGTTGTGAATTCACGGTTCCTCTGGTGGGTCGCGTGCAGGACCGGTCCAGGTGAGCCACACGCAGGGCTGTTCAGCTCCGCGCTACAGCGGCTCAAGCCAGTCGCTTCTACACGGCTCGCTTTATCAGGTCCCCAGCAGGGATTCAGGCGGCTTGAGGAGGACACCGTGCTCGCTGATCTTAGCTTCTCTTATGGTAGCCCCAGGACCTCATATTCAAGTGGTTTTTTGCACCTTAGTTTCTTCGTGGGTTGTGAGAGTCCATCTTTCTCTCTTTGGGTCTCTCCAAGGTTTTTTATTCTGGCATTTGAGCTGTCTCTCAGAGAGGGTCCCTCTCCTGCTACCTACTCATCCGCCATCTTTCTGTGTTTCTACATCTTGATTCTTTTTTTACCCCTTTTCCCTCAAAACTGGACATTACAAAGACAATCTGATTAGAAAAAAATGAGCCAGACATGGTGGCTTACACCTATAATCTCAACATTTTTAGGACTAAGGCAGGGGATCACCAGAGTTTGAGGCTAGTTTGGGCTACATAAGCAAGTTCAAGTGCAATCTATACTGCACGGCAAGACCCTGCCATGAAAGCAAACAAACAAACAAAAAATAAAATCAGTAAACATTATGCACAGACATTTCACTAATACAGGTAAACATATTGCAAATAAAAATGTAAGGTGGAGTTTAATAGCTAACAATCATTAGAGAAATATAAATTAAAACCACAATGAAATTTTACTACATACCTATCAAAACAGCTAAGGTGAATAATAGTGATGACAGTAATAAGTGCCAGAGAGGGTACAGAAAAACAGCTCTTTTGTAAATTGCTGGTGGGAATGTAGAGTACAAAGGCACTGACAGTTTTAGAAGGTAATGTGTGAGTTTCTGTCAAAACTAAAAATAAACACAGTACACATCCACTATTTATACTCTTGGGTATTTATCTCAGGGAAATGAAGGCTTATTTTTATGTACAAACTTGTTCATGAAACAGCTTTTTATTCTTTTTGTGCACTGAGGGTCAAACCCAGGGCCTTGTGCATGCTAGGAAAACACTAAAAGCTTTACATTTATTTATTTATTTATTTATTTATTTATTTATTTATTTATATGGGTTTTTGGTAATACTGGTAATAAATCTAGGGCCTCATATATGCTAAACAGCTTTTTTTTGTACAGAGAATTGAATTCAGGCAGGCATTGTGCCACTGAGCTATGTCCCTGGCCCCAATAGCTTTATTCTTAATAGCTCCAAACCGTATATCCTTCAGTAGGTCAACAGTTAAGCTATGGTACATCAATGCCACAAAAAAACACAGTCGATTGAGCAACATGGATGGATCTCAAGGGCTTTTTTCTCCTCTTTGGAGTCAAAACCTCATTTTATATCCCAGGCTGAACTCAAACTCATGACATTCCTCCTGCCTTAGCCTCCCAATTGCAGGCATTACAGATAGGTACCAGCAGACCCAGCCTTCAAGGATTATTCTGTATAAAAATGCCTGTCACAAAATTCTATCCTGTCTGATTCCATTTTTGTAACATTTTGAAAGTGACAAAATTGTAAAATGTAGAATAAATTAACATTGCCATGAGTAAGGATGGTGCTGGAAAGTATTTGGTGTGACTGTAAAGTACAGCACACTAGAAATCTTGTGACCATCGAATTTATTATTCATTTATTTTTTAGGACAAGTTCCTTTGTTCTTCAGTTACCTAGGCTGGTTCCAAATTTGTCAGACTCAAACCATCCTCCATTTAAGCCTCTCAAGTAGCTAGGATTAAAGGCATGTATCACTGCACTCAGCTAGTTCTCTGTCTTAGTCTAGTCTAGTCTAGTCTAGTCTAGACTGTGTCTCACTATATATAAAACCCTTGAATGCCCTGTAGAGCCCACGCTGGCCTGTAACTCAAGATCTTCCTGCCTCAGCAATTCTGATTGCTAAGATTATGGCAGCAATTCTGATTGCTGAGATTATGGTGTCACCATGCCCAGCTAGTCCTGTATATTGATTACAGATGTGGTTACATAGATCAGCATGACATACCATAGTTCCCTGAAAATTTAAGACCAGTCTTAAATTATTTTGTTCCAGAAGATGTGCAGGGCTAGTTTTCAGAGCATGTGTTTTTTTTTATGTGCAACCCTCTATGTCTATTCATATACAGAAGTCAACATTTATCCATGTATAAACATCTACATTTTTTTCAAGTACAGTTTTCATCTTTTTCTGAAATATTGTCATAACTCTCCAAACCCAGAATTCTGATCTGAATTTCTTATGACTCCATTTGCTGTAGAACCATTGGCCCCAATTTCTCATGTCCAGCAGTAGAACTCTTTTTAAACAAGAACTTCTTGTCTGTGCATCTTGCTTGTAGTGCTTTGGCAGTGCAGCTGTCAGTGATTTTCACAAATGAATTCTTCACCCAAGTCTCAACCTCTTGCAGGATAGGCTTCTGTTTCTATTATGTCATGTCAATTGAAGACTTATGAGAGGGGAGTGGCAACAAGAACAACGGTCCAATATTACTGGTTTTGTTAGATTTTTGAGCAGAACTGCTAAGAGTCTCACTGTTTGAATGTCTACTTTGTATGCTTTAACTTTGTAACTTGAACAACTATTGTATGTAACTTATCAAGTAGTGACTTCTTAGTGGAGTGGGGGTTTTTTTTGTTCTTTTTTTCCTTTATAATTCTGTATTGTTGCTACCATTTTTTCTGTTTTGTTTGGTTGTTTTTTTTTTTTAAATAAAATTTTTTTACAAAAGAATAATGGTCCACAGAGAAGTGACAAAAAATTATAGGCACCAAAATTCAGAAAATGATTATTTCACATGACTGCATTAAGTACATCAGTTATACCATACAGAGCACTGAATTATGAAGATTCTTATTAGACTCAAGCATGTCTGTTCATTATCAAATATGCACATTATTTGTGCATTGTGTTTGTACTCTAATTGGTTATTTGACAATGTCCTGAGTTCATCTGTTTACATTGGTATTTACCTCTCATCCAAAGGCATCTACTTGAGTATTTACAAATGCTTAATTATAATTTATATCATTTACTTTAAGTATCATCAATATTATTTATATTTAATTATACTTTATAATTTAATATGTCCATTATGTGTTGGAGTGCAAATACTATATGTGCCCATCTGACTAATTATGTTAACTGGGGCTTATTTTGGGGGTATGGCTTATATTACAAGCATCCTGATAAATTATATGAGGGCTTATTTTCTAATTAGGTCTTAGTGTCAAGCAAATATGGTATGACTACACACACATATTGTTACAATATAGATTCCTGGGCTTTGGTGTCATAATTATTTAAGATATAATCATTAGAGGGAACTAGGTAATGTATATACAGGACTTCCCCCTGTTGTTTTTGCAACAGGGAGAAGTTCTGTATATAGTTATGTATATCGTTATGAATCTATAAGGATTTCAACCAAACAACATTATTTACAAAAGAAAATGACACTGTATAGAGCTTAGTCATAGAGCATTCAACCAACCAGGCTCTGAGTTTTTTTTTAAATTTTATTTAAAGAGGAAAAAAAATGCAAACAATACAGAATTCCAAGGAAAAAGGGAAAAGAACCAAAAAAAAACACTAAAAAATCATTACTTGACAAATTACATACTGATATCTTAGAAATAGTTGTTCAAATTACATAATTAAAACATGAAAAGTAGACATTCAAACAGTGAGTCTGTTATCAGTTCTGCTCCATGATCTGACAAAAACAGCAATATGGTCATCCATCTTACACACTCAAACATACATGCAATTATATCAAAAAGGTAAAATTAAACACAACAAAACAAAAAAGCGGGTCACAAGAAAGCAGTGTAAGAGACATAAATTTCAAAGCTAGACAATCAGAGATATTCACTCTCCAACACATTGACTCTTGTTTCCTTCCTAATAGTTGTGCATATTGTCACATATAGGAAATTCACATGAAACAACCTAGTATGGAATTGATCTAAGGAGGACGAGGAGGGCATTTAGGTCTTCAAGACCAGACATTAGAGAAGCCGAGAATGGCTGTCATAGTGTCTCTCATTCTCTTCAAAACAGCTTTCCATACCTTCATGTGTGTTGAACTTGAACAAAACAAAACAAGCTAAAATCACTTTGAGCAAAGAATGACAGTATTGCTGGATTTCACATCGAGACATTACAGAGTCAGCACTGGATACTGTAGTGTCTCTTTCTCTTCAAAATAGTTGTTCTTTTCTTTTTTTTATTTAAAAGAGAATAAAACAAAAGGGGGCAGTACAGAGCAGATCAGAACAGGACAACATAGGCAACACAGTACTTTACATTAAGTCAACTGGACATCAACAGTATCTAACACCATATCTCTTACTCTGCTATAGTTGAGCATAGATTCAATTACAATAATATCAAACATAACACAATAGTATAAAGCCATGCATATAGTGAAAGAATTCCAGGGCTTTCTGAACCGAATAACACAAAATGATCAATGGGTACTATAATGTCTCATTTTTGATAAAAAAGAAAAAAATTTGAACTATCACACATATTCAAATTCCAATAAGACACAATGTGGTAGATAGAACCAATGGTAGTAGAACAAAAAAAGCATGGTAGGACTTCTAAGAAGGATAATATTAAATCAGCAATAGCTGTCATAATGTTTTCTTCAAAACAGCTGTTCATATCATCACATATGATATAGTCAAACAAAACAGGATAACACCATT
>PVJX010048844.1:0-11314 GCA_004027295.1 Dolichotis patagonum
GATGTGCACTGCTGGGACTAAGACCATGCTGACACTGGCACAGCGCTTTTCAGGGATTCATCTTGCCGTGGGAAATGTTACCACGTGAAGGGAAGTAAGCGAGGCAGAAACCCCTGCACTCCCCACCGTGTGACACCACAAGGGGCTCCCGAGCCCTGTCAGTACCTCTGGTGTCTTCTGGTTCTTTAGAGCTATGCATGGCTTTTGCCTTCTTCATGTGTTTCCATGGTGTGTTTTCTGGAGAGGCATTGTCTTTCTTACCATAACAAAACAGTTGATTATCAAAAACAACTTTAAAATGTACCGAGCAGATGGTAATTTCAGAAAGCCTACAGTGAACAAGGTTATTATTGTAATACAAGCGTGTGTGCATTTTGTGTACGTATTTTTATATTTTTATGTACAAAATTTTATATTTGCCTTTTTTCTTAAACAATGTATACCTACACTTGAGTTAATAGAAATAAATCACTGTAGTTTAGAAACTACTAAGAAGTTTTGCAGTGTCAGTAAAAACAGCATTGTTAAATATTTGTAAGTTTTCACCCTAAACTGAAAGCGCTCGGTTGACTTACACATCTGTGTTGCATGTGTACTAGATCATCCCTCAGGAGAACGACACCCGCTCCTCCAGCCTGACCTACAAGTACATCATCCACGAGGACTCCGTGCCCACCATCAGCAGCAACAACGTCATCCAGGAAGAGCTGGACACCTTCGAGTGGGCTCTGAAGAGCTGGTCTCAGTGCTCCAAGCCCTGTGGTGGAGGTACGGGCGGGGCACATTCGTGTCGCTTTGAAAAGCAACATGTAACTCAGGCTGCAGCTAAGAGACACCACACTTAACAACCAAAGTGTAAATGTGAAACGTGGTTATGGAAATTTTGGGGATCAGCAGCAAAGAGGGTTCCACTGATAACCACAGTAGAGCACAATCCCTTACTGTCTGCATCAGTTCTCCGTGTCTGGGTCCCAGCAGTGCTGCTCTTGGTCTCGCTGCCTCTCCTAAGCCCTCCCAGATGCCAGGTGCCCCGCCACCCCTTTTCTCCACTTGCCGTGCCTGTGCACTGGCTTTCCATTTGTGTTACTGAAAGAGCTACCCGCTCCATCTGAGTAGATAACAGACTGTGCTGTTCTGAGTGCTGTGCAGTACGTGAATACTCACGGAGGCCCTAAGAGACTGCTGCTGCTTTTGTCTCTGTTGTTCTGGTGGTGAAATCAAAGCACAGGGAAAGACAGTATTTTGTCTAAGATTTGGGATTCGGATGCAGGCAGCCTGCCTTCTTCATCCCTGCCCTTCCTCACTGCACTCACCACCTCCACTTCCTCAGCGAAACCCTCTGAGCTGTGCGCGGGCCCTGCCACCACCTGTTCCTCTCGTACTCAACAACCTGACCTGGACAAGACTGTCCAGTGGACAGCAGAATGCAAGGGCCATCACAGACATGGCAGCAAGTAATTGAGGACAAAAGAATGTGGTCATGGCAGAGAATGCTTGAGTGAACCATTTACAATGTAAAGTTTTAAGGTGTGTGAGGAGGATAAAATGTTTTAGTTGATTAAGAAAAATGCATCTGTGTCCATCATAAGGTGCTTATTTAACTTGAATCCTTTTTTCTGCTGAATGTTTGCATCAGATTTGTCAGGTACACTGTCTTGTGTGGGTGACATCTGTCCGCTCCTCCCCAGGCTTCCCCCTCGGTTCTGGAAGGAAAGACTGTCACCATGGCCTCTTCCCCACTTAACTGACCTTTTCTCCTTTTCCGTTATTTCCAGGGTAAAATTTTGTGGATGAATGAGTGGAATCATGTTATTTTCCTGGTTAAAATCTTTAGTCTTCCCTTAGGGTACCTGGAACATATGACATCATTTAATTAGTATTTTTGCCAAAAAGTAAATAACCTAAATCCCATCGTGAGGAGTCATTAAACAAACCCCAGACTTTGGGACACTTAACAAAACAACTAGTTTATATACTTGAAAAAATGTTAAATGCCACAACAGACAGGCAGAGGCTCAGAAATTATTTCTGATAGAGGCTACAGACATAGAGAAGTTAAATGTAACACATGACCCTTACCTGGAAAACTATTGTCATATAGAACATTATGAAGATAATTGATGGTGTTGAATATGGTCTAAACACTGAAAACAAGATAACAGAATCACATCTGTGTTAAATTTCCTGATTCTAATAGTTATATTGTTACTACATGCTTGTTATGAAAAACTTAGGACTGAAGTCAAGATATCTGTAACTTACTCTCATAGTTCAGAAAAAAATTTAGACATGCAGTAAAATTTTTACATAAATTCACATATATACTGATATATATCTTTATGAAATAAATATGATGGCATAGTAAAAAATGGCATATGCATATTTATTGTGCTTTCCTTACAACCTTTTTGTAGGCTTGAGCATTTTCCAACTTTTATAACTTATTTTTCACAAATGTGAAAACAGCAGATGCAGGAAACCTTCAGTCAATCCTATGGCCTTCAGGGCGAGTCCAAATCCTGGTCTCAACTCCAGGCCTGATCCTGTTGCTGCTCCTGCCTGCACACTCTCATCGAGTCAACCTTCTATAGCACCTGAAGTTTCTCAATCTCCTGTCCTCCGAGTACAGTCCTGCTCGTGGCCTTTTCCTAATACTGTGCTCTAGGCTTCTTCTGCTCGGGGAAGCGCTGGTCTTGGGTGCTTTCCCTGCCCTCCTCCTTACTCCAGGCCTTTCTTCTGTGCTCCTCTGGGGATCTCGCAGGTGACCACTCAGAACACTGTAAAAGCCTTTGGTACTGGGCATTGTCACCGTGGTTTCAAATCTGTCCTTCACACTGCGTTGTATGTATTCAGAGTCTATTTCACTAGCAGATGCACAGTTGCTGTCTTGTAATTTTTAAGATTTATTAAATCTAGGCTAGAAAAGTAACAGTTTTTTCACTGAATGTGATAGAACCTCTAAGATCTATCACAGTATATGTAAATATGAAATGAATAAATGATTACTATGCAGTAAATATAAAATGAATACATGATTGCTATGCATGTGATATTTATGAAATGACTGAATGTGTAAGTGAATGGGTATTCAACAAATAAATGGCTAAATTCAAAGAAATGTTTCATCTTCTAGGTTTCCAGTACACTAAATATGGATGCCGCAGGAAAAGTGATAATAAAATGGTTCACCGTAACTTCTGTGAGGCCAGTAAGAAACCAAAACCTATCAGACGAATGTGCAATATTCAAGAGTGTACACATCCCCTGTAAGCATATTTCAGCTGTTACCTTCAGAGCCCAGTTAGGGGCTTAAATGTCTTTAGCGCTCTTCAGGTTTAATTTTTGCTCAAATCTTTACACGTACCTGGTAACCAAATCATTTCATAGGAATTTTATATAAATCTCTCATTGCCTGCCTTTACTGTATTCTCACTCCTTCAACTGTCACCTTTCTTTTGATATTTGGTAATTAATTATTTCTATCTTTCTTACTAAAATACTTTTGTTTCTAGTCCTCAACATTTGGGGGACAGTATTCAGTATTATGTACTGAATTTCCACTATGGAATGTGAGGACTAAGCATTTCTTAACAGCACTCATAACCCACACTCATCCTTTCCCCAGTACTCCAGTATTGATAGTAATATTCTGATGATAATATTCAGCGCATATGTTAACTTATATCTCAAAAGCTGAATCATATAGAATGATCTGGTTATGTTTATATTCCTGTAAAGCTTTGTTTCTTCTAGAATAAATGGAAGCCTTGATTTTTATGTTGGTTTTCTACTGCTTTTCACAAATTCATGCTTAAACACTTTTCCTTGGGCACTCCTCCTTCTGAATAGTGCCCTTTCACCCTCATCTTGGTGGAGACCCGGGGGTCCTCTGTGTCCCAGCTGCAGCTCGAGCTCCTACTCAGCTTCCTCCTGGAGACCCCACTGTTCTGTCTGTTCTGTGTGATCTCCAGTTTCTTGTAGCAGTCATTTTCTTATTTCTTCATTCAGATATTTCAGGAATTTCATGCAAAAAGTATATACAAAGTAAAACATTTATAGAAGAATTCTTAGCCACCTAGAAGTATGTAGCAGATCGTTTATAAAGACATCTTTCTTCTACTCTTCCTCCTTAATCCTTTGGGGACACACACATGTATGCAATTCTAAACTGTTTCCCTCAGAATCTCGGAAAGTACTCCATTGTTCACCTTGTTCACAAGATTGCTGTTGAAAAATTAGTTATAATTTTGATTTTTAATTTTGTCTACCTGGCCTATTTTGTCTTTCAAAGTATGTGGAATCTTTTTGTTCCTACAAAACTGAAATTTCACAATGAAGAGCGTACCATGGTGGTCATCTCTTCTTGTCCATGGTGCTGTGGACTTGTAGAATTTTTTAATTGGCAATGTGATGTGTGTTTTGATATGGAATGATATAGTCAAGCTAATGAATATATCACCTTACATACTTGTCTTTTATGTGCAAATATAGTGTGACATCCTTCAGCAATTTTGAAATACATGTAACATTATTAACTAGAATCTCCATGTTTTACAATGAGTCTCAAAACGATTACTTGACCAGTGTGTCCCATTCTCTACCCACCCCATCCGGCCTCTGGCAATCACCTTCCTGCTCACTACTTCCATGAGTTCTCTGCTTTTAGATTCCACATGTGCGGTCATGTGGTGTGTGTCTCTTTGTATCTGGCATATTTTACTTAAAGTGTCCTCTGGGTTCATCCACGTTGTTGCAAATGATGCTTATAGACTTTTAGAGCATAAAACCTTTCATCTCTGAGAGATTTTCATTGAAAAATTTCTGTGATATTTTTTAGTATTCTTCCTTTTTTGGGAAATTTGGTAATTCAGCTTTTATTCCACTTGCTGAGTTTTGAAGTGTTACTATTATATCATTAATATCCAAAAGTTTTATTTTGTTTAATTATTCCTTTATCATTTATTTTATTTTATAGATGCAACATTGTGGTCCCTTTTAGGATATTAAGTATGATTTCTTTGTATATCTTATTTCTAAATACTTTTCTTCTACGCCCATCTGATTCACCAGTGAGTATATACCTGAGGTATACCTTTTTTTTTAGTTTTTTGGTTTTCGGGTTTTTTTTTTTTTTTTTTTTGAGAAAAGGTTTCACTCTGTGGTAGCCATTGTTGATTTTCCTATTGTCTTGTTTTGAAGGCCAGTAATGCTTTCACTCTCATTTTGATCTGTTTTATACTATTTTGTTTTGTTTTAATCCATTGTGTGTGAAGACATGGACATCTATTTTGAAGAAAACAAAAGACAGTATGGTAACCACTGTTGATTTCCTGCTGTCTTGTTTTGAAATCTTATGTTGCTTGCATTGTTTTAGTCTGATCTGATTTGTTTCATTTTGTTTTATTCTCTTTGTAATTAAAAAAGAAGGTCTCACTCTGTAATTCAGGCTGCATCAGAAGCATCAGAATTCAAACTCAGGACCTTGTGCTTGTCAGACAGCCTTTTGTGCCACTGAGCCACATCCCTGGCCCCTCAGACTACCTTTGAATTTTTTATGTAACCCAGATTGGCCTTGAACTCGTGGTGATCCTCCTGCCTCGGTTTCTCGAGTGCTGGGATTATAGGCGTGCGTCGCCAGCTCTGAAGCATACTGTTTCGTTATCCTTTGCAAGTTGTTCTCCTTCTGTGGTTGTTTGTTTGTTTCTGTGGATATGAAGAACCGAAATATAACCACTGATTCTTTGTCACTCATTGGTATTCACGTTTCAGACTGCCCTAGTCTTTCAGATTGACAGGCAGATGTATTATGGCAGCTGGGCTAAGGATTCCACCGTCACGGTCCTATGGGACTCTAGCTGTATGGGAAGGGGACTGCACAGAGCAAACTTGGATTGTGCTTGGGCACTGATGTTGACCTAGAATTTGGCGGTGTTTTGTCTGAAAGTGTCACTTTGAACTGTCCCTGCTTTCCTGGGAGCAGTTTCCTCCCAGGCCTGTTGGCACATGCTGCCTTTACCTTTCTGGCAGGCCTCGCAAAGGCCAGAGAGCTGACTTCTACCCAGGATAGATTCACATTCCATAGCAGCTACTGTAGAAGTGAGCCATGCCCAATTAGAATACTAAAATATGAATAAACTCCAGGATTCCTGGCAAGGTGTCAGCACTCAAATCCGGTGGCCTTTGAAAGCCATAGATGGTCTGTTTTGTGCACTTTTGGGGCTGCAGAAAGTGGCAGTGCGGCTGAGCTTGAGCAGGTGTTTCTGAAAAGTGCTCTCCTGCCTGAACTGCGCAGTGCAACCTCAAGATGTATTTGTGAAACTCTGCAGAGAATCCATTAGACGGAAGGCTGCAGAGTTACTGTGAGACAGGAGGGCCAGGAAATGAAGTGAAGGGTACAGGGTCTGGACTGCCCTCTTGCCGGCAGTGGGTCTGCTGGGTTGCAAGCCGCTCAGGGGGCAGCCAGGTCCGGGAGCTCACACCCATCCTCCCTGTAACACTGTCCCCCTCAACTTCGTGCACAGCTGGGTGGCAGAAGACTGGGAACACTGCACCAAGACCTGCGGCAGCTCAGGCTTCCAGCTGCGCACTGTCCGCTGCCTGCAGCCACTCCACAATGGCACCAACCGCTCCATGAACAGCAAGTACTGTGTTGGGGAGCGTCCTGAGAGCCGCCGGGCCTGCAACAGGGTGCCCTGCCCCGCCCAGTGGAAAACAGGACCCTGGAACGAGGTGGGTGTGGGATATCCGTGTGCCGGTGTGTGTGGCACGTGTGTGTGGGTTCAGTTTCACACGGGCTGTGTGTGAACTGCAAAGTAATGCATTTTGTCATCATGGGAAGGGTCAGGGAAATCAATCCTTGCAACAGTATTTCTGGGTAAGATTAGCTATAGACAAACCATAATTAGTGTTTCATACATGGAGGTGTCTTAGAGGAAACTAGCCTTGCAACCCAGGTCTTTCTTGTAGTCACTCAGACATCCCAAGCCCTCGACTGCAGAGACCCAGTACAGAGAGCTGCTCCACTGTGAGCCCCTGACTCCCCTTACTCAGTCTGCCTTCCTTCCAGCTCCGGGTCCCATTTGTTCCAAACAGACCGTACCTCCCTTTCCCCTGCCTTGCTTTCCCCGCACTAGAGGTCCACACCCCAGCCCAGATCCCCACCCTCCCGTCTCGTGGCAGTGCGTCCTCCACATGTGAGGCAGCGCGACTTCCCTCCAGCGTGCTGCTCAGGCAGAGTCGGCAGTTCCGGGGCCCATGTGCTCCTCTGTGGTCTGCACATTTCCAAGGCAAGTTTGCTTTGCTGCCCCAGCACCTAGTGGGCCCTCCTGTGGTGATTCACAACTCTTGTTGTGTCACCTGTATTATCACTTTTGCTTCGTATTTCTAAAGACTTAAAATAAGATGTGGGGCCATAGGAAGTCTATAGGAGAAAAAGGCATCGCAATTAGAAAATAAGGTGAGGTGGAGACCTGGGCCAGAAAGGAGAGAACAGGCATATGGAGCCCTTCCACATAGAATGGCAATGGTCACTCATGTCCCTGCCTCCTCCGAGGCTTGGACCCAGCTCCTCCAGCTTCTACCCAGGTATCAGCCACCCAGACATTGCTGGATTGACCTTTAGAGCAGGCAGCCCCTTCATGAGGGAGAGGATTTATGGGAGTAAAGAGGTTAAGTTACCCAAGGGAGAGGGTCAGTGAGAAAGATAAAGGAGCAGGACCCTCAGTACCATGGCTGTGTCTCTGCAGAATGGCAGGGGTAGCATCCTCCTCTTGATGGCTTCCTTCATTCACACAGCGTCCTCAGCAGGTGCAGGGGCTTTATTCCACTTTGCACATGTCACTTCCTATGCCGTCATAGTCCTGTGACATGCTCTAGGCATGAAGCATTACATTCGGCTTCCCAGAGGAGGATGCCAGGGTTCATGCAGTAAAACTAATGTGGCCAGGTTGGTCACCGAGGAACCAGGTAGACCACTGCAGTGTCGGGGTGACACGTGCACATGATGTGCCCGGTCCCAGTTGGATAAACATGAGTAACTCCAGCCTTTGTTTCTCAGTGTTCAGTGACGTGTGGCGAAGGCACTGAGGTGAGGCAAGTCCTCTGCAGAGCCGGAGACCACTGCAGCGGGGAAAGGCCTGTGTCCGAGAGAGCCTGTCAGCTGCCGCCCTGCCACGGTAGGTGCAGACTGCCTGACCCTGGTTGCCGACTTCAAGAAGCAGGCTTTCCTTCCAGAGTAAGCTCTGGAGCATACTTTCTTATTGAGAATTAATCAAAGGAAAACACTCCTGAAACATGACTCAGAGGGTACTATGTGGCGCGCCCGGCCAAGCCGTGTAATGGTTGTGACCCTGTGGTGGTCTTTCAGAGCACAGCTGTGTCGGGCACTGGTAGGTCTCGTCAGTGTGTGTTCCTGGTGGGGACTGCTCATTTTTCTGTCATAGTCTTTAGATAAAATTTCATCTCATTTTAAAAGGTGTAATATCACAACAGGGTTTGAAATATGTTACTAAAAACAATATTCCAGACATGTACATGATTAGTGTTAGTTCTAAAGCTATTTCCAGTTATCACCATGCATATAGATAGTGATTTGAAATAATCATCCTGCACATATGCTAAAATGAAGCAATTGCCTGACCCACCAGCTTGGCATATCACAAAAGTGGAGTTTATTTTATTTAAAACACAAGCAGTGTCCTGGCTGGTGTGCTTGTCTCTCAGGTTGTCTCCTTGGGCCCCTCTTCTGTGCTTTCCCTGGACAAGAGCACTTCCATCCCTTCCTGAGGCAGTGGGGTCTCCTTCACTTCTGACTGGGTCCTGACCGAGGGCGAGTCTGCCCCATGCCTTTCAGCCTCCAGTCCTCGGGCCCCCTCAGCCGTGCCTCCCACCCCTGCCTTCCTTCTCCTCTCTCTTCCCCTCCCTCCTAACCCTCCTCTGGCTCCTTGCCCCTCGTCTCCCCTGCTCTTTTAGTTCAATCAGGCTGCTGTCACAGAATGTCCTAGACCAGATAAGTTAGGAACAGCAGAAACATGTGGCTCATAGTTTTGGAAGCTGGGAAGCCAAAGACAGAGTGCCATGGACTTGTGTCTGAGTGTTCTCAAAGGTCACGTGTTCCCTGTTTCAGTCAAATATGTAACAGTTGCCTTCAGAGTCTCAAGGTGCTGTTAGAATCAAATGATTTTTTAAGATCAGATATAAAAACCCTTTTGGAAGTTCTTACAATGATTTGGGGACAGAGAAAATACTAAAAAATTTCTTCAATGTTAATGATTAATTTTTTTTACATGACCCCTTATTTTGGTCACAGTAAATATCTCATTATTTTCCTCAAGTTTTCACTCCATATCTAGGCCAGTGACCATAAAATTAAGGGTATTTTTGCTCGTGCACGCTTCTCCTCAGAATCTGCCTCCCCTCTCCAATTATTTGCAGCAACCCATCCTCTCTGGATGCCTCAGGCAGAAAATGGGTCTCTGCAGCCCTGAGGTACCCATGCTGATAGAAGTGACACCCTTGAGTCCTTCTGTAACCCAGCCTCACAGAGTAGTGGGCAAGGGGCCAGAGAAAGAGAAAGATTACAGGGCTGAGTGAGGTCCTTTCCTGCTACTACCTGAAGCCATAAATAGACTGAAAGAAGAACTCTCCTTGGTTTAAGGTATAGCCATTGAAAAGTTCCACAAATGATGAGGAACTGAGACGGGAGATGAAACCCATTCATGTAATCTCCAGACAGTCACAGCATAACCGTTAGCTGACAAGAAACACCCGGCCATAAGCTGCACAAGAGACCTGCAGATGTCAAGGCAGTGGGAGTCATTCCACCAATTGATGTGACAGCTCACCAAGTCAGTCATTTTAGCCCTCTACGGACTATAGCAACTTAGCCCCCTTTTTCTCCCCAAACCTTGGAAAAAGCATTCTTCTGTTTTGTCGGCAAGTTATGGAGCAGGTTGCATGGATTGCCCAATGGTCCACTGTGATTTCAAGCGACCATTGCCTTGACGGGAATGCCATAGCATACCATCGCGTTTATTCAGGGGTGGCACGCTGTCCCCAGGTTGCAGCACTCTGGGTGCAACAGCGTAGGTCTGCTTGTCCTTGATACCCAGGAAATGGCCGCACCCCTATGCAGAGGCCCTGGCACCCCGGGAATCCATCTACAGGAACAATGCCTGGAGCTCTGCGTTTAGAATATTTCAAATGTAGTTTTTACAACCTTCAATCAATGAAATTTTAAAATAAAAGTAGTACAGGTATACTGTGTGTTACTTCACTCTCGTTTAAACATAAAATACTCTCAAATCAATGAAATTTGAAAGTTGGCATACTTTACCCAAATTTGTGCTTTCAAATAGCAGTCCAAGAATATTCAGTGGTAAATATAAAACTTTTACTTAGAAGCCAGAGATTATTTTTATCAAAATAATACTTTCATTTTTCTTTTGGTCAGACATTTTAAATATATCTTTTGTTCCAACTGGTCTTTAGTGTATAACTTTTGATTTAATAGGGGGGTACCGTATTAGAAAGCCAGAAATAGAGCAATACAGTTTTTTAAAAAAAGATATCTCTTTTTATCCCAAAAATGTTTATAGTAAGATAAATTCTATTTTCTCATTCTGAAGTCAGATAGTATGCGCCTACTCAGTCATCAGAAGACTCCTGGTGGAGACACTGACAGTGCGGGTCTCCCAAATACTTTGTAGGGAAAGAAGGATTCACTTCAGTAACATTGTCTTTTTTTTTTAATTTAAAAGAGAATAAAACAAAAGAGGGCAGTACAGAGCAGATCAAAACAGGACAACATAGGCAACACAGTACTTTACATTAAGTCAAGTGGACATCAACAGTATCTAACACCATATCTCTTACTCTGCTATAGTTGAGCACAGTTTCAATTACAATAATATCAAACATAACACAATAGTATAAAGCCATGCATAGAGTGAAAGAATTCCAGGGCTTTCTGAACCAAATAACAGAAAATGATCAATGGGTATTATAATATCTCATTTTTTATAAAAAAGAAAAAAATTTGTTTGAACTATCACACATATTCAAATTCCAATGAGACACAATGTGGTAGATAGAACCAATGGTAATAGAAAAAAAAACAGCATGGCAGGACTTCTAAGAAGGATAATATTAAATCAGCAATAGCTGTCATAATGTTTTCTTCAAAACAGCTGTTCATATCATCACGTATGATATAGTCAAACAAAACAGGATAACACCATTCCAACTGATGATTTAAAACTTTGAAAGACTTCGAAGCTATGAGATGGGGCCTCATGCTTACCATAAAGTCTGATAT